>JAAAKG020151889.1:1259-31243 GCA_010014905.2 Druon quercuslanigerum
CTAAAGTACTTTGAATTATTCGGAAGTAACTTGAAATATCTTTAATTATTTTGAAATAATTCTGAAGTATCCTAAAGCATTTGAAATATCTTGAAGTATCTTAAAGTACTTGCAATATCCTGAAGTATGTGAAGTATCTTGAAGTATGTGAATTATCCTAAATTACTTTAACATATCCCAAAGTATGTGAAGTATCCTTAAGTACGTGAAATATCCTGATGTATGTGAATTATCCTGAAGTACATCAAAATATTCTGAATTACTTTGAAATATCTTGAAGTATCCTGAAGTTCAAGAAATATCCTTAAGTATAAGAAGTATCTTGTAGTATGTGAATTATCCTAAAGTACTTTGAATTATTCGGAAGTAACTTGAAATATCTTTAATTATTTTGAAATAATTCTGAAGTATCCTAAAGTATTTGAAATATCTTGAAGTATCTTGAAGTACGTAGAATATGATGAAGTATGTGAAGTATCTTGAAGTATGTGTTATTATTAATACGTAGAATATGATGAAGTATGTGAAGTATCTTGAAGTATGTGAATTATCCTTAATTACTTTAAAATATCTTGAAGTATGTGAAGTATCTTGAAGTACGTGAAATATCCTGAAGTATGTGAATTATCCTGAAGTACATAGAAATATTCTGAAATACTTTGAAATATCTTGAAGTATCCTGAAGTACAAAAAATATCCTTAAGTATAAGAAGTATCTTGAAGTATGTGAATTATCCTAAAGTACTTTGAATTATTCGGAAGTACCTTGAAATATCTAGAATTATTTTAAAATATTCTGAAGTATCCTGAAGCATTTGAAATATCTTGAAGTATCTTGAAGTACGTGAAATATCCTGAAGTATAAATATTTTAAAGTATGTGAATTATCCTAAAGTACATTGAATTATTCCGCAGTACCCTGAAATATCTTGAATTATCTTAAAATATTTTGAAGTATCCTGAAGTATTTTAAATATCTTCAAGTATTTTAAAGTACGTGAAATATTCTGAGGTATGTGAATTATCCTGAAGTACATTAAATTATTCTGAGGAACCTTGAAACATCTTGAATTATCTTCAAATAGTATGAAGTATCCTAAATTATTTGAAATATCTTGAAGTATCTGAAACATCCTGAATTATTTTGAAATATCTTGAAGTCAGAAGTAGGTGTACACTTTTCAGTCGAGTTATCAACTCCTCGATTTTATATTATGTTTTTTAAATTTTAACTCAAGAGTTTTTCATATGATAATGAGTTGCGTATAATAAATATTTTGCAAAAAAAATTTATAAAACTTTTTGCAAAAAAACTCTGCTGAAAAAAACGTCCAGGTCCCTAGGCCCCGTTCCAGCACCCAAGGGTTTATTTTAATAATGGTAAATACTGGCCTTGTTGTTTAAAACAAATCATTTTTTCGGAACTATTTCTTTGATTTTAATGAAAAATGACTTTTCTTATAAAATTGAGTTGGTTTAAAATCTGTTTCTTTAAAGTCATAAAAATAATTATTTGATTCAAACAAAAAATATAATACAAATTAGTACTTCAAAGTGCCATTAGGTTTTTTAATTATTTTCATTTAATTTAATTTAATTATTTTTATTTAAAATTTTTTAATTCAGAATTAGGATACTTAGAAATTAACCATAATTAAACATTCGTATTACCAAAGAACATATTATCGAACTAATAAATTACTTTTATAAAAATGCTCAATTTTGAGGTTGAGTGTGAAAAAAGATTTACTTGACTTGAATGAAACTTATGACCAATTAAAAAAGACTTATAGATAACGTAAACAGGTACTTTACTTAACTAACACAAGAAATTTATTTAAACTAACCTGAAGTTCAGTTTAACCCTAGAAAGTCATACCTCCATTTTTAATCTAGTAAATCATTCAGGGGCACTCTGACCCTGCGTAATTTTCCACGTGGTGCCATTCAAAAACTATGCATCAAAAAAATCCAAAAAAATTCTTAGCTAAAGTTGAAACATAGAAAAGTATATTTCTGTAAGAGGAAGTCGCTACGTTAATTATTTGTATTTTTTTTTAAATCAATAAAAATTGTGTTTTTTATGTAATTTCATATTTAAATCAGTTTTGTTAAAATATTTAATACTTTAAGCTGTCAATATACAGCTTTACTGAAAAAATATGATACTTTAAGGTAAAAATGACTTTATAAAAGAATCATTAAAAATACGTATTTATTTCGCATACTGAAAAAGGGTATTGTTAAAAATGAAAATCAAGGGGATTTCATAGATAAAATCCATACTTTATTAAAGTAGATCGATTTTCATAAACTTCAGAGCTCCGAACTTTCGCTGTGAGAACTGACAGATGACACAGACACATTATCCTCTTCATTCTCCGATACTTTGTCATGGAAATCCTCCTCCGCGTCATCGCTACGCGTAGACTGTACGCCATCACCTGATAAATTATTATAAGTTTATTAAAATTGCTAATAAAAAACGAAATCCATATTACAAAACCACTTTACTTACACTTTTTGAACTTTTTTTTTACAAAAAAACAACACTTATAATGCTGCACAAAGTGCACTTTGGTCACACCAGGGTCACAGTGACCCTCGCCAGTGACGCTCGCCTCCACTGGGACAGCAATGGTAGCTACAGCTTACATTCGAAACCGATTTATGATGACGATAGGAGTTCCATTTTCTGGTGTGTTGCAAAGATATCTTACGTATAAGTCGTCGGAGAGGGTCAAATTGACCCTCAATGACTTTCTAGGGTTAAGAAAATAAATAAGGACAAACCAAAGATACCTTTAAATAAAATAATTAAACTGAAATAATTTTAAGTGAGATCCGATCATTAATAGAAAGCTACAAAAAAGGAAAAGTATTTGTAAATATTTTTAAGCTGAGTAGATTATTCCAGGAGAAAATAAAACATACAAATGTCAATTATTGGATAATAGAGAGTCTAACATATATTACGATGAAACTGAGTTAAGTTAAAATAGGTTCAACAAACCTTATTTAATTCGTCACTTTAAATAAAAGTGTTTTTTTTTTGAGCAACGATAATTAAGTGATTTAATAATTTATTAAATTATTAACTTTTGAATTACTTCGTATCCGCTGCATCTGCTGATACTATTTAATTTATTGGGCAATAATTCAATTAATTAGTCCATTATTTAATTAGTTTTTTATTACTTGAATTATTAAGTAATTGATTTACAAATAAAATAATTAACCAATAATTAATTTGTTTACATATTCCTTTATTATCAACAATTGACAAAAAGGGTTTCTTTGGCCATGATTAATTTCTCAATTTTTCACAATTGTAAAATAAAATAATACCACTTTGTCAAATTAATCCTTTCAATCACATTTTCTATTAATAATTAATAAATCTTGTGAAAACAGGTAATTTCTTTTTTCCTAATTGACATTTGACAACAGATATTCTGAAACTAATTTTCACGAGGAAGATACATGAAATCTGTAAAAATTGATAGTGTACAGAGTATTCTTAAAACAATTTTTTAGTAGAAGATTCTTATTTTTGTTCATTTTTTCATAATTTTCTTGGGCTTAACTTTTCTTAAGAATATTTTATCGATAAAATAAAAATGATACGAAATTACAACGTTATAATTTCTAGTTCTGATCGCCCCTTCCTTAATCAATAATAATGTGCTTCAATGTTCTGTCATTCATAAGAGTTTTAATGAAAATGTAAAATTAAATTTGATCTGGAATGAAGGTTCAGTGGTATTGAAAGTTGAATAAATAAGTTAATTAACATTCTATTTTTAATTGTTATTATTATTTAAAAATAAGGTTCGTCAACCTTTCAGTCTAGCATAAAATTGTTGACAGATTTTTGTATTCCTCAATGAAAAAAAAGAACAAAGAACAGATTGCACGTTTATCTTGAGTCTGAGTTTTAATTAACCAGTCATAATTTATCATTAAAAATAATTAAAATTTTAAATAAAAAAAAGTCGACAAATGTTACTAAAAGTAATAATAAGTTAATATTTAAAAATATGTTTTGGCGTTTTATGAAAGCCAAAACAATCCTAGTCATCTGAAACACTTTTAATGGTGTTTCATTTTGGTTTCGGGACATTTTGATCATTATCTGTTGATTTTAAACAAATTTTTTTTGGACCCACAAGAAATCCATTCTGTTGAAATACTTTTTTAAGTGTTAAATACATAATTTTATTTTTGAATGCAGTCTTTCTGTGGCAAGAGATTGGTTTTGGAAAAGTGTTTTTGAGGTTTCAAAAAAAAAAACGATATCAAAGAAAATAATCTGAACCTTCGAAAGTACTTTTCATAGTACCTAATACATGATCAACGATTTAGTGGATTGTTTTTAAAAATTAGGGGTTAATATTTGAAAATTGGATTTGTGTTCTTGTGAAGACAAAAATGATTTTTCTTATAAAATTATTTTTGATTTAGGATCATTTTCTAAGAGTTAGGGTGTCATATTTGAAAATTCGTAAATGCGTAGATTAGGTTTCACTGTATAGCAGAGAAAGAATGTATTTCATTCAAACATTGTATTTTTTATAAAAAAAATTTTCTAAGGGTTTCTTAAAGTTAGAATTTTTGTTTGATAGGTTTTAAGTGATAGGGGCTGATTTTTGAAAATTTATTTATGAGATTTAGAAAACCTTGAGTGTCAGAAGACATAAAAGTAAACACAGTTTAGAATATTATAGACAGATCCGTTATTGCAGCAAACAACTGTGAAAATAGTTGTTCATTTATTACAGCAATTTTGCATTGAAACTTTTGGCGGAAAATTCAAATCGCTTAATATTATTTTTATAAATTTCCTAATAAAAACAAAACAACAGGATTTGTTTCTACAAACCAATAAATGATCGCAAAATCACTTGCATTAACATTTTTTTATTTTCTATAAACATTAAAAAAATTATATTTAAGAAAAATATTATATATTTTTGTCGTGTAACAAATTCATCCATCGTCATTGAGTCTGATTGCCTCTGTTTTAAAAAATCGAGCTTGCCGAATCCAAGACACCCATGGCCAGAAAGAAGCTTAATTCTCAATTTAAAATAATTATGAATATTTGATAGTTATGATTAAAAGTTTTATAAAGTCCCTGCAAAATATTTTCTTTCTTTAAACAGATCTAAGGATAACAGAGTACACATTTTTTAGCGTAAACACAAATGGAAATTTTAATCAAGCATATTTAAGAAATGATTTATAAATTTATAAAATTAATATTGATGGTGCATTATAAAATAAAGTAAAATAGCCACATTGCATTGTTAAATATATTAACATTTTAAAGAAAATCTATAAGCGGCTTGAAAACGTAGTTCAGTTTTCTAGATTTTTTCTTTCGCTTTAAATAAAAATTGTAATTTATTTGTGCCTGGAAAGCTTCTCAACAATATTCTATTACTCGGACTATTATTAAAATATATAAGTTTCATACAAGTTATAATTATACAAAAAAAATTGTTAAGAATTTTTTGTATAATGATACGCTAGCACATTTTTAAGGCAACTCCCGCAAAGACAATTTTAAAAAATCATTTCAAGAAAAATATAATTAGTGAATGTTGAAAATTAATCTGAGAAGAAAGAAAAAAGAAGAAGTTCAAAAAAAATCATTTTAAATTACGTTGCATACTAAACTAATAAAAAATAGATTCTAATTAAAATTTTCTTATATTTAACAACTCGCCTATTTTCCTTATTTTATCAATAATTTTAAAAATCCATTGGTATGTACGAGAAAACTTCTTTAAAAAACTTTAAAATAAGCCAATTTTGAAAAAGATGCACTTTTTATTTAACCCTAATTATTGTATATAGCACATTTTCTTCCTCGAAGTAATCTTTAAATACAAAGAAACTTCGACTTAAAGAGAAAAAATTATTAAACTGTAAATAACTATTGTTGAATAAAAAATTTTACCCTAAAATATTTTTTTCTAAGATTTGCCTTCAGTTCTCCTCCAAAATTAATTACAATTAACCTTCCAATGATACGGTGAAGTTAGCCCCAAACTCAGGTTCATTTAATTTTTTTTTTTATTGATTGTTTTCAAATTTATTTTTAAATTTATTTTTCTAATACTGTAACATGAGTTTATTCTCCATAAGAATAAATTTTCAAATAATCCTGGGGTTGGCGCTAACCCTACAGTATATCTCAATAATTAAAAAAATCAACCGCGTTAAAATTTTGGTCTTTTTTTGGTCTCTCAAAAACTGAAAAAATTAATTTTAAAAAAACAACGCCTATCTTTTAAAAACTACCTTTAAAATAAAATATGCACTTTAGCTAAATAGTAAGACAATGCTCTGTGTCTGGTGGGACCAGTGTGGTGTGGTGTACTTAGAGTTATTAAAACCTGGCGAGACGGTGAAAACGGATCGCTACCAACAACAAATTATCAATTTGAATCATGCGTTGATCAAAAAACGGTCGGAATGAGCCCGAAGACATAACAAAGTTATTCTACAACATGACAATGCACCGTCTCATACCGCTAAAGTGGTGAAGAACAAATTAAAAGCATTTAATTGAGACAGTCACTCGCAGAGTAGCGCTTTGCCAATTTTGAAGAAGTTCAAAAATGGCTCGCCGAATGGTTTGCCTCGAAAGAGAAAAAGTTTTTTTGGAATGGTATTCATGATTTTCCTGAAAGATTAGCAAAATGTGTAGAATCCAATGTTCAATACTTTAAATAAAATTTTTTTGAGATTCCTTGAGGATTAAGTGTTTTCTGTATTGAAAAAGCCGGCAAACTTCAACTAACACCTCTGGTAATTCTTGAATATATTCTGAAATAGAGGTGCAGTTCTGGAGGTTTCAGTAAAGATCTGATTAGAGTAGAGATTGGAGAATTTCGAATGGTGAAAAGACAAGGCTAGGGGAAAGATATTGTAGATCCGCTTGGCCATGGTGCTGGTTCACACATTGCACCATAATCCGGGCACAATATAGTTGCACCCAGCTCCGCTGAGGTCCTGGTGCGGTTTTCCGACAGCTGGTACCGGTGCGGTGGTATGGTTCTGGGGTCGGAAATGCTTCTGTGCTACGAAACACGTTCATTCATTCCTGGCTGATTCGTTAACTCTGTGCGGCCATGTCGAATAAATGTGCCTAAACGTGCATACTCCTATCACTATTCCTATAATCCCTTACGCTCCACAATTATGATCCCACATCGCTGCACTTAATTTTCGACCACCTACATTTAATCTTCTGTCGGATATGTGGTTTAATCCATTGCGGTGCGGGCGAGGCGAAAAGAATCGCGGCTTTAGACCGCGTTTTGAAAATTAGTACAAAGAACATTTTCTTCAAAATGACGAAGTTTTAAAATTTTTTTTCGAGTTTGAATGAAAATAATTCTTTCTGAATAGAGACTTGTATATACTAATAAGATAGAAGTTTGTTCTATTTAAATGATTAGTTTTAATCACAACAATTTAAAACTGAACTTTACCACGATTTAAACAATTTCAATCATATTTAACCGTGTTATGATGATTTTTTTAAATGCAGTTTTTAATATTTATTATGAGAACTAATAATCGGAAAAAATGCAGCGTAAAGAAACTTTCACATTGTTGTTATATTATGACATAGTTATTGAAAAAATGGTGTTCATTAAACTATCCAACTAAGCTTGAAATGTTGCCAGATTTTCATATTTCACAATAAAAACAAAAACCAGTTCTTACATTTAGGGGCTGTTGATAAATTACGTAACACGTTTTTGTCCATTTTTTACCCTTCCCCAACCTCTTGTAACAAATCCTAACCAAGTGGTCTATCCCACACCCCCTTCCAAATTTGTTACATGATTTTTCCAAATATTTTTAGCCATACCTTATCAAACACAGGTTAACTATGTGAGAAAAAATTATTTTGGTCTTACGGTTTTCAAAGTAACCTGAATAAATAACAATAAAATAATGAAAAGTTACTACATTTTTAAACACAATGAGGACAGCGCGCCAAAGCACTAGATTATTTGATAATACTTTGATAAATTTTGTTTACATTCATAATTTCAGTCTGTAGATTAATAGAATTATTGTGATATTTGTTGATAAAAATTGATTCAATTACTCGTCTTTCATAAGTATTAATTTTCGTAGCTAAAATTTTAATAAAAAAACTCTACAGTCTCTTTTATGTTCCGTTAATCTAGTTTTAAGTCTCCTGCCTGTTTCACCAATGTAAAATTTTTCACAACATTTGCATTTTATAAGATATAAAATGTCAGACAAATGTTCTATATTATCACTGTCCTTTTTATTAAATAAAAATCTATTGAGAGTATTCTTATTATTAAAATAAGCATTTATGTTCAATTTTTTTTAAGGATTTTCTCACTCTTTCAGAAAGTTTTTCAACATACGTAACGTGACTTTTAAATAAGATTTTTTGTTAGTGTCAATCCAGTCATTCCTCCTACTAGAACTATTATACATTTCATGAATTCTTTCTCTGATAATACTTTTAATCATAGGAAGCGGATAATTATTATGAACTAATGTAATTTTTAATTGTTTCAAATTTTCTTTTCTAAATTCAATATCACTTAACTGTATACACCTGTCAATTAATCCTTTTGTTAAACCAACCTTTTGACAAAATAAATGATGGTAATTGTAATTGAGATATCTACCCGACCATGATGGCTTTTTGTACCAATTGGTAATTAAATAACCATCATGTGTTTTAATAGTCTGAAATTTAAGGTAATTAATTAGGTTATTTTGTCCAAGTTCGAATGTAAACTAAAAGGAATTTTCTATACTATTAAAAGCATTCACGAAATCATTAATTTTATCAGTAGAAACACTAGCCAAAATGTCATCAACATAACCTTTATATAGAACAGGTATAAATTTTAACTTTTTTAAACCTATTTTCTATAAACCTTCTAAAACTAAATTTGAAACTATAGGGGACAATGGAGGACCCATAGGACAACCACTCAATTGTTTATAATATTTTCCAATAAATGAGAAAACCGTGTTATTAAAAACAGTTCTGGTAGCTATTAAAAATTCAGATTTTGTCATTTTGGTTGGATTATGATTTAAATTTAATTTTTCTTCTATGCAATCCAACGCAATATCTAATTGAATTTTATTGAACATAGAGACAATTTTCTTCAAAGAGTCTTTTAACTCAAACTATTTTTGACAAAGGATTCTGTGTTTCCTGAAACAGGTTTTAGAAAATTTGATATATATTTTGCTAAGTTATAAGTGGGAGATCCAACTGTAGACACAATTAGTCTCTATTTTATATTTGGTTTATGCACTTTGGAAGAGCATAAGCTTTAGCTACCACACTATTATGTGTTTTTAATTTATAAGCTAATTGTTCATTTATTAATCTTTTTTCCATATGATGACTATATCATTATATTTTACTTATATTGTTGGTACAAGAATAGTTTTAATATTTTTATACAGAATATCATTGTTTACCATGTGTCTAACAGTTTTATTGTAATTATCTCTATTAGCTGCTACTGTTATATTGCTGATATATATTGCTGTTATATTTTCTGATCTTCCCGTTTCATATTTTTTATACACTTTTCAAAACTCCCAACCATACCATTAACTGGTATCTTATTAACATTGAAAGGAACACCAAATTTGTCACCCAGTGCTAGAGTTTCAGCAACCTCATCCGGGATTTCAACATTTGAGATATTTTTGAAGCAGTTTTTTAACCTAAAGCCTCTATATTGTTTGTTACATGTTAAAGTGGTTATATTATTAGAACTTTAATTTTGTGAATGAAAAACTTCTCCTCATTTGCGGTTCCTTTAAGGTTTGCCATTATATTGACCATTGCGCTCATTACCCTAATGTATTTCGTATGCCTGTCTAGACATATGATCATTCGTTTGTCCTAAAATATTATAAAGTCTCAAAATAAATAAAACCTCTTAAATTTTTATGAGGTTCTTATAAAACTGTGATCATTTTGATGTATTGGAGTTCATACTTTTAAAATTATGACAATTTATTTCCACTGACATGTATTCACTTCAAAACTTACAAGTTTTTTTGTTATTTTACGAGTTTTTAATTTAGGTATTTTTTTATATAGTTTGTATTTTATTTTTACTTTTAATTGAGGTTAAAAATGTTGTAAGTTTTTATTATTTTATTGTTATTTATTCATGTTACTTTGAAAAAGGCACACATGTACATTGACGGTTGAAGAAAGGAAAGATTTGATTCTCATCAAGTCTGATAACAAAACAAAAAAGTATAACTATACCTAGTATTTCAGAAATCCAAATTCAAAAATAATTAGAAGTTATTAAAATAACAAAAAGAAAGTTAAAACAAAACATGAACTATGCCACAAAAGAAATAAACACTCCTCGAAAATTAAAACGTATAAAAAGCTGTGTCATCTGGTTCTAATAAAAAAATCTCATCAAGAACTTAATTTTTTACGATGTTTAAAATTATTAGCAAATATCTGCAATTAGTTGATATTGTTATGCATTTTTGTATATTTTTGTATAAACTCAATATTACACAAAATAAACTACAGATTTTTAAGAACGATTGCAATCATAGTATATGCTAATAAAATATAGTATAAGACGAAGTTTTTCAATTGTCTGAAAACGTTTATCAATACACTTACGTTTATATTTCTAACGACAATCTAAAAGATCAAAACCCTTTACCAATTTATTTTAATATTTTTACATCGTGCAAAATTTCCCTTGGAACGTAAAAAAATCACCTAATGCTTAAAATTCTTCAGAATCTTTGAGATTATTTATAGTCTTTAAAAAATCTTAAGTCATTGGAAATACCTTTAAATATTTGAAAGTCTCTTCCAATGTTGGTTATCCCCTGAAATTTCTTGAAATCTCGTCAAATATGTTACTTTAACCCGATAAACTTAAATAATATAAAATGATGCAATGGATAGTATTAATTTCAATTATTGTAAAAAAACCATTGTAACCAAGTCCTTTTGTAAAGACCCGAAGATTTTTTATTCCCATCTTTTTTCGTGTTTTAACTGAAAGTATCTGTTAAAACTAGATTTACTCAATTGTGCTTTTGTAAGAATTAGGTTCACCTGTAGTACTTTTGCATATTAAAAATTTTAGTGACTGGTCACAGAAGAGTCATTGGTCAGATCTCGGACCCCTTTTCCAGTTTCCCTTTAAAAAGTACTTTTTAGCGACTGATTAATTAATTTTACTTAATTAATATCAATTGCTCTTTTTTTCATTTTGTGTTGCGACCAAAAAAGGAAATGAACAAGAAATGGAGTACGAAATTTCCGTAAAGGAAATAAACTATTCTGTAAGTTATTTCCGGGTAAGCAGAAAAAATAATATACCATAATGCTTCTAACCTAGACAATAGAAAAAATGCGTTTCATACATGGATTTGGATACGAAAAAATATATTTGTTGGTATTATATAATGCAAATTGAATACAAATAGATAAATTAAACAATCTATAATTATTTAATAATAATTTTTAACGAGTCTATTAGTTAAAACAACAAAACAAGGAATGGAAAATCTCTAATGCTGTTTATATTCTTGAAAATAAAAGAGTTAAAAAAAAAGTTCGGGCTGCTTTCTGGTACTTGTTTTTTCCACAACAAAAAAATGTCTAAAAATATCGCTATTTTAAAAAAAAATAAGACTACCACATCCTTCCGGATTATTAAAAATAATTACACAGCCTATCCGTTACAATTTGCAGTTTCAATCGCTTTAATATCTTTATTAGAACGGAAGATACTTTTAGCAACATTTTTTATTATTTCTAAAATTTCATATGACTATTTCATATAATTATTTTTTTATTGCGCTAGCATTTTTTTTTGGCTGAGTTGTTAAGCTTCAAAGGCAGATGCCGATCATTTTCTCGCCGATAGTAGAAATTCGTATAAAAATAGAACCAATTTCTTTTATTCATAAAAAAAAAAGAAATTTTGTGTGAAAACGACACGAGAGACGAAAAGAAATGAAAGGACAACAGTTGTGAAACCAAAAAATATCTAAAAATTTATTATAAACTCTTGTTATAAAAATATATTAGAAATGAAAAATTACTTTACAGTAACATTTTATTTAACAATATTTTATTTAACCAATTTTTCGCCAAAATTATATCTACAAATTTGCTTAGAACCACTATATGTTATGATGCGTATTTAAATTCAAAAGCGTTAAAAGTAACATTGAAAGTAAACAAATTAAATTCATAGAAAACGATACAAGTTGCCATGCAATGTTGGATAAAGAAAAATGCTTTTAGAATCCATACTTTTTTTTATTATAAAAAAGAAGACAATGAAATTAAGTATGTTTCAATACCAATGCATAAGGTGAATTTTATTAATATATGCCTGACCCAGGCTGACTGTCCCCTGATGACGTCTTTATTGCGGGCAATTTTTTTCACAGTTTTCTTCCTATGCATCCTTTTTTCCTGAAAATATTCCTACTGTGATTAGCTGTCGAAATTTTTTTCCCTTTACAAGCTCCACCCTTTGAGGCGTGCTTATCATATTTCTGTCTCTCTCTCATACTCAACTCAGAATTCCCACAGGTGTCCCCAGCCCTCTTAATGAAAAAGGGATCATTTTAAATGCGCAAATGTTTTACTTTTATGAGCCGAAAAGTATTATTACAAAAAAATTTCTTGTAGCTTACACGTCTGAAAATCTTATGAAAAGTAAGGAAATTTGACAGCTCTCGAAGGCAGTGAACCTTGGAGCATAGTATTTTTTCAATCTGGCCTGTATTGGGCGAAATCGAGGACGGTCCCCTGAAAAAGCGACCCAACGGTGGTTTCTGGCACTTCCTTTCCCATAAAAAAAAGCTGACTTCAAATATCGCAGTTTTCACGAAGAGAATAAGAAGAAAATACTTCTTCAAGTTTTAAAGTATTAAATATAGTTTAACTAACTACCTCCAACTTAAATCACTGCATTATTTTCATCAAAACCGAAGATAGTTTAGTTGCACATTTATTTACGAAAAACGAACAATTATTCATACTTTGCAAATTTCAAAGCTGTAAGCTGCAAAATTTTTTGTTGAATATTACTTTTCGGCTCATTAACATACAACATGTGCACCTTTAAAAGAATCCCTCTTTTATTAAGCTACCATTTTCTCTTTAATTACTTTTTCATCTAAGAATAGTTTTTAAAAAATCATCGTATTAATTTTGCATTTTAACTGGTTAAAACTAGTTTTAACTTATTTAGGGTATAAACGGTAATAGATATATGGATTTCGTATAAGGTTGATTGGTTAATCGCATCCCATATAACAGATCATAACATCGCCCTCGCAAACCTGTTACGTAATTTATGAATAGCCCCTTCCTTCTTACCCTGAGTATGATTTTCAATTACCATTTCATAATTTATATAATGTTAGTTCATAATTATTGAATATATTATTAGTAAATTTGATGTATCTTGTGTGATTCCCTTTAATTCCTTGTAATCTTTTGCAGTTTGCCAAATTTGTACCAAAAATCAAAGGGATTAAATCCTCGATCATATTTTAGAATTTCCTTTCTTCTTATTTTCATTATTTCCCTTCGTTCATATATTTGACTAGATAGAAACTGAATCGTCTTCGAAATAAAATTTCTATCCTGCGTCAGGGGATATCGAACGGAAATCTCAAATAATTGCGGGATAGAAAAACGGGTCTCGAAGGAATCGCTCGGAGCAATCGGTGCAAGGACGGGGATGTGAATGAGGATAAGGAAGAAGAGCAGAACACCATCGTCTTTTTATTTTCACTCAAATAGGAATAATCCAGGCGCCGGGAATAAGAGTAATCCAAAAAAGGTTAGGATTGGAGTGGAAAAGAAAAGTTGAGGGGTACGCCACCATCAGTAAAAGGAATGAAAGGGCGAAGGAACAGAAAAAGGATGAAGAAAGTAAAGTTTCAGAAGAGCAAAAGATGAAATCTGGTGAATTGGAGTGGATTTGAGGAAAGAAAATTAGATTTATTTTCAAGATTATAAATTGTTACCTTTTTTGGAAATGAAATCGTAATATAGTAGTATGTATATATCTAAGAAGGGAAGTAATTGTAATTTGATGTAGGTATGCTAACAAAAAAGAAATTAAATTTTTTTATAACTCAGAGACCACCAACCTTAACTGAACTCTTTCTTGGACCAAATAAGATTTACTAGAACTCCAATGAAAATCTCTTGATAGAAATTTATAAGATTTATAATAGCATCACATTTCAAAAATGTTGTGTCAAAATTTTAAGTCACTTAGAGCAAAACTCTTTAAGCTATTGACCTTAAAGTCGTTCGGTCGAGCACTTACCGCGCAGTGCCTTTGTGATAATATTCGCCAGAACTTTCTGTACATTTTTATGCAGAAAATGTCACTTATGCAACTGGAATTGATGATTTAGTGTGAGTTAAGAAAATAAATTTTTTTCTTCACTTTTCCAAAGTTTAAAACTTTTAACGCGTTTTACTCGAAACCACCATTTTCGAAGTCGGTGCCAACTCTCACTCTAAAATTACTACACCGATTCTTTTCAAACTTTGTACACACTTTTTCCATATAAATTACTTCCATGCTACGTCGTTTTTCACTTTTTTCAACATTTAAGAAATTTTACAGCTATAAAGTGGCAAAGTTTTTCGTGAAAAATCACTATTTTGCTTTTTGAGTTCCGATAATGAACTTTTTGAAAAGGCGCCTTTGATAATGCTCCTTCACCAGCCAATTTCTAAATATTTTCCAAAATAAAATTGACAAAATATTCTGCGAATGATGCTTTGTGGTGTGTATAATATGCCATCAAATTTACTCTAACTAGATATTTCAAAAAATATTCCTAAAGAAAGTGCTTTTTTCACCCACTAGACCCTACTCCCCCCTTATCAAAATAGTTTTGTTCGAGCAACAACATTTTTATCAAGAGACAATTAATTTGCCAAGGGAAAAATGTATTTTGTAAATAAAATATCAAATATTTTCTGTATGAGAACAGACTAGAAGGACAAAATGTGTTGATTCAATAAAATGTATTTGTTTTGTAGAAAATTCGTTAATCTCTTAAATACTTTAAGATACTTTAAAAACTTTCTTGATTGCTCTCAATTTTTTCCAGAGTTCCAGAGCTTTTATTAAAATGTACAGTATATAGCGCCCATTCAAGGAAGAAATTCAAGGAATTGATAAAATTTTAGGAATCATGGTATTCATGGAATTCAAGGAATTCAAGGATTTGACGAAATTGAATATAATCACGGAATTTACGGAATTCAACGAATTCATCGAATCAAGGAACTCACGTAATTTATGTAACGTACGGAATTCAAAAAATTCACGCAATTTAAATGAATCAAGCAATTCAACGAATTTGCGCAATTTATTGAATTATCAGGATTCAAGAAATTCAGGAAATTTACGCATTTATCGCTATTAATCGAATTTATGGAATTCGTGAAAGTCAGTGAAATTACAGAATCCTAAAAGTTTACGGACTGCACGGAATTTAAGTAATTAATAAAATTTTGGATACTTACGAAATGCAAGGAATCATTCCAATGAATAAAATTTACGAGATTCGCGGCATTCTCGAGATTTTCGAAAATCACCAAATTTATGAAATTCACTGACTTGCAGCAATTAATGGACTTCGCGGAACTTGAATAATTTACCGAGTTCAAGAAATTCATCGAATTCAAGAAACTAACGGAATTTATGGGATTCAATGGAATTACGGTATTCATAAAATTCAAGAAATTCATGAAAGTTAAAGAATTCTTGGTGTTTTATGAATACCGCGAATTTCGTGATTTCCTGAAATTCCATGAATTTATTCTATTCCATTAATACATTGAATTCGGTGATTTACATAAATTGTGTGGACTCTGAGAAGTTTGCGAATTCCATGAATTCTATACATTACGTTAAATCCGCAAATTCAGTGAATTCCTTGTTTTCAGTCAATTCGTTGTCTTCAGTGACTTCCTTGAATTCCTTAAATTTCACAGATTTCGGGAATTTCTTTAATTTCATGCATTCGATAAATGTCGGGAATTCCTTCAATTCTAAGAATTTCGCGAACTCCGTACAATTCCATGAAAATCATAAATACCATGAATTCCGTCACTTCGACGAATTTTATACATTTCGTGAATTCCTTGAATTCCTTGAATTCCTTGAATTCCGTGAATTCCATAAATTCTGTTCATTTCTTAAATTCCATGAATTTCCCTATCACATTAATTTCTGTGATTTCCATGCATTGTATGTGTTTCTTGAATTACGCGAACTATTTGAATTCTCTGATTTCACTGAGTTCCTTGAATTTCTTAAATTTTCAGCAAATCCAGTCAATTCATTACCTTCCATGAATTCCTGGAATTTCATTAATTACGCGCATTCCTCAGAATTAATGACTTCCGCCAATTCCTTAAATTTTGTCAATTCCATGAATTTTTTCAATTTCATGAATTCCTGAAATTTTATTAATTCCGAGAATTACTTGGATTCCGTGAATTCCGCCTATTCCTTCAATTTTGTCAATTCCAGCAATTTCTTCCATTTCATAAAATCCTTAAATGCCAATAATTCCGTAAATTCCCTAGATTTCGGGAATTTCTTTAATTCCATGCATTCGATAAATGTCGTGAATTCCTTCAATTCTAAGAATTTCCTGAACTCCGTGCATTTAATGAATTCCTTGACTTTAATGTATTCCGTGAATTCGTCTAATTCACTAAATTCCGCGAATTTCATCAATTTCGTGGATTCCTGCAATTCCATGAAAATCATAAATTCCGTGAATTTCGTCACTTCCACGAATTTTCTAACTTTCGTGAATAACTTGCATTCCGTGTATTCCTTGAATTCCGTGAATTCCGTGAATTCCATCAATTCTGTTCGTTACTTAAATTCTATTAATTCCACTAATACCTTGAATTCCGTGATTTCCATACATTGTACGCATTTCTTGGATTCCGCGAACTATTTGACCTCTCTGATTTCAGTGAGTTCCTTGAATTTCTTAAATTCTGTCGATTCCATGAATTTCGCGAATTTCATAAATCCCGTGAATTCCATGAGTACCGTAAATTTCGTAAATTCCGTCAATTCCATAAATTTTGTAAATTCAGCAAATCCAGTCAATTCCTTACCTTCCATGAATTTCTGGAATTTCATTAATTACGCGAATTCCTTGGATTTAATGAGTTCCGCAAATTCCTTTAATTTTTTCAATTCCATGAATTGATTCCGTGAAACGCTTCTGCATAATTTTCTATTTATAAACGCTCTAATACCGTGTTTGGAATTTTACCTGACACTTTTGTTGTAGAAGTGTTGAAGAATTCGAAACATTTTTAACAGTTTATGGGACAAGAAAAAAAAGTCAAAAATCTCTATCAAATTTCAGAAGTTTCTATTCATTTTTAAAAATGGATGTACGAATCGCTTCGAACGCCCTTTATGTTACCATTACTACAGTGTCACAATTTGAAAATAACCCTCTTTCTTACTTGTTCCGTAAAAGGATCTTTATAGCCTCTAACAGGGAAGGTGCTATTTCTTCCTTTTTCCCTTCTTAGAAGAAACAAAGTGATAGACGTAGTTGCTCCTTGTTTCGAACTCTCAAGATCGTCACGCGTCCAAAGTCGTTTTCGAACGGCTTCAACAAGGAGGAAGGAATCCAGGCAGGAATAAAGGCAAGTTTTTGGGGGATAAAGTTGCGTCTCTGGACGACAAAGTCTTTTTCCGTTAGTCCAATTGAGCTTCAATAATGTGTGGACAAGAGCCAGAAGCACGAGCTGCAACGAAAGGGCAACGAAAGGGAATGGTAGTTCCTCCAGGAGGATTTGCCCATGGAAAAGGGGAATGAAAACGGCATGAGGCATGCCTCAGGGATATGCGATGGAGTTGAAAAGTTTACACGCTCGGACGGTGATGTATGGAGATTGCGCGTGCGTGACTTGCTTAGTTCCCTTCTTCTTCCAAGTCTCCTTTTCCCACTTTGTCTTCCACCTTTCTTTCCTTTTCTTTCCTTTTCTACTTTTTCCTTTATGTATCCATTCATCTCTCTCCAGCAGTTCTTATCCTCTACTTGTTTTCTTGCATCTCGACAGAAAGCTGCGACAAACTATAAATCAAATCGGTGTCGAGAATTTGTTTCTCTCAGCCCTTTATTTCGCCAAGCTCAGCCGAAGTTTCTGAAATGTAGATTTGATCATTGAAAATTTATACTATGCTTTCCCCCAGACAGGTGCTTATTTGCAAAACAATCCTCAAAATTTCGCGAAATGAGGAAAATATGATCTATAATGTTCCATATCTTGGGAACATAAAACTTGTCCCATAAATGTTACTACTTTCAATCTCCATCATTTGAGTAATAATATTTTAAGACGAATATGTTCACAAAAAAGAAGGCATTCTATATATGTCATTTTGTTTAATCCCCACGTTCTACAGTTACATTTTGTGAAATTAACATATGAGCATGTTAGTTTGTTGCGGGTAATGATATCCAGAGTAGCAGAAGCATAGAATCACAGCCACCTACAACCACGAAAATGTTATACTGCAAATAGATTTTATACCTGTATTGGATATTTTGATCAACTCTTTCCTTTTCTATTTTTTTCCTTTATGTATCGATTCATCTCTATCCAGCGGTTCTTATCCTCTACTTGTTTTCTTGCATCTCGACAGAAAGCTGCGACAAACTATAAATCAAATCGGTGTCAAAAATCCTCAAAATTTCACGAAATGAGGAAAATATGATCTATAATGTTCCATATCTTGGGAACATAAAACTTGTCCCAGAACACGGAAAAAAGTACACTGTAAGATGTACAATTTTGAATAGTAAATTTGAGGTTTAAAGCGTACCCATTGGGAAATTAGCAGTTTTCACAGTATTGAATGGAGTGTGAACTAGTAATCTGAAAGTATACTAGTAAAGCAGCTATTACAGTTTGACATTGTAGAGTGGAATATCATTGGTAGACGCTGTTTAAATTACTGCTCCACATTATAAGGTTTCACTTACAAGTTGGTAGACGTTACGTTTTCTGTTTGTAAATTAAAAATGGTGAATTATACAGTTTTAATTTGTAAAATCTCCTTTTTCGTACTGTGTCTAGTGCTAACTGAGAGTGTTGGAGGTACAGTGTGAACCGAGGAAATAAATGTTACTGGGCGAGATTATAATACACTTTCTAACAGTCTTATTCGCTGAGCGAGATTTCTTTTGGTTTTTACAATATTAGGTTTATTTGATAATAACTTATTAAATAATAATTATTTTTCTAATTAAAAATAAAGATGTATTAAGATTATCATAAACTTCATATCTGCCGTACTAAGGAAAATCTTACGTAAGTGGCAGTGTCGTTTAGGTCGAATTCAACATTTTCAGTTATGAGAAAATAGACCGTAATCATGAAGTCAGTTACGTAAGTTTTTCCTTAGTATGGAAGATAATAATTATTACGTCAGAGATTAATAAATACACTTCAAGTGCTAATGGGATTTATAAAAAAGGGTCCCAATAATTTTTCTTTAGGCATTCCAAATCCAATATTAATGCAAAATCCAATATTATTATATAATTCCAAAATGCATATTTGCAATCTCTTTATATTAGAAATGGTTAAAAAAACGGACTGAAAGAAAAAGGAACTTTTATAAATTTATTTTTGAGAAATTGAAAAAAAGTAAGTTTACAAAGCAAAATTTCTATAGATCTCTATCACTTACATACGACAATATTTTCAAACGAAAAGAAATATTCTTTAAATCTCATTTTAAAGTATTTTATTTTTTGACAGATATAGCTAATAAAAATTTAGAAATTTTTAAACTTTGTAATAACTTACAAAACTTATCGAAATTACATCATTTCTCAACAAACTTTTTTGACATTCAACTGCAAATTACAATTTCAGAAAGTTTAAAATAAAAATTTTTTTTTGCATTTTTATAAACTTTAGAAAAATTAAAAATTAAATAATATCATGAATGGAGACAAATGGATAATTTTTGGGATAAACCATTTAAAGGAAAACCACAAACGTTGTATAGTCTCAGCTTAAAGCAATATTACAAAAGTTTATGATATCATTAGAAGTTTTTAATTAAATTAAATTTATTTTTAAGAATAATCCAAACTTTTTTTCTTCTAGTAATAAGTTTAATACACTCCAAAAAAAGATTCTTTGATTTAAAGAACTTTCTTTTAATTAAAGAAAAATATTAATCGGCAAATCCTATAAAAAATTACTTACAATACAGGACGATTAAAGTCCTAAAACTTTATCATTTCGTGAATTCTTAAGAGTAAAAAAAAGACAAACATAAATGTAATATCTTCTTTTGTAACTAAAAAATAGATTTTTTGGGCTCCAATTCAAGGAAAAAAGCGACTTTTCAAGAAAAGAGTTAAATTTTCAAACAAAAAGGTCAATCACAGAAAAATTAATTTAAAAAAAATTAGTTTAGCTTATAACCAAATGATTAAACTTTCAACCCAAAAAATAAATTTTCTACGAAAAAGATGAAAGTTTTGCGAAAAAGACGAATTTTCAAGAAAATACAATTGTTGAATTTTGAAGCCAATGAGATTAATCATCTACAGAACAGATAAATTTGTAATCAAAATATATGTTTTTTTAACAAAAGAGTTAATTTTTCACCAAAAATATGAAATTTGTACAAAAATGTGGAATTTTCAACTCACAAATATAATTTCTTTAACGAGAAAGCTTATTTTCTGCCAAATAGTTTACCATTTAAAAAAATATTTGACTTTTTAACTTTGAAACTTTAAGAGTAGGAAAAAGACGAAAATAAATGCAATATCTATTTTATAACTAAAAAAATTGATTTTTTAGGCTCCAATTACAATTCATGTTTATATGTATGTTTGAATTTATTTTAGAGAAAGATATTTATCTTTCTCATAATATCAATCTTCCATCACTTGTAAAACTCACCAAGGGAAAATGTGTACTACACTTTCAACACGAATATACAGTAATAAAATTAAAGTAATTTTACTTTAAATTAAATATTAATAAGATTTAAAATAATCAAATGAGATAGTTATAATATAACATTTAAATGAAACATGCCATAAAAATATTCGACGTTGAAGTAGGAAAATGATATATCACTTGGGGCACCACTAATTTTTGGCCCGGCACTGGTCGTTTCTCACGAGTGGTGAGGATTTTGCTGGTTAGTATATAAGGGCCATTTCGACTGATATACCCAGCGTCCGATATTACGCGTTAGGGAATTGCTTTATATGTAGTTGTATTAGGTTGGATTATAGATTTAGTTTTGTGTGCGTAACATAAGTAAATACAAGTTAATGATCCACTTTTTACTTTATATTGCAGATCAAATAATATCACACTGGGAGAAATTTAATACAGACAATAAAATTATAGAGACTAGTTATTCTTGGAAGGAAGGTTGTGCATTTTAGATCCGACAGTTTTTAAGGTTATGTTGATCATTCAATTTTCTCAACTGCAAATGTACCGAAAAGCGCGGGCCTATTTAAAATTAAACAATAAACATTTGCAATATTGCGTTATTATTAAATTATTGTAAGAAGTTATGCATTTATATACTGTAATAAAATTGTTACATTTATTATTAATATATACGTTTTCTAAATAACAAAAATACTTTTTTTAAAGTGAAATTTTGTCTAGCAATAAATAAAACAATATTTTGATGTAATACTGAAATTTTTGAATATTCCAGTTGTGTCAAAAAAGAATGAAGAATATTTTTAAGACTTTTTTTGTTTTATAGAATGTTAAAAATATTATGAAAAATTTAAATCTTCCTAAAAGATGTTTAGAACATTTAGAAGTTTGGAATAAATTCAAAAAATTTTTTTTAATGTTTCCACGTTTTTACATATTTTTAATGTGTGTAAAACGTCTTAAATTTCAAAAAAATATTATTAGCTGACTCAAGTTTTTTTTTAAATGTTCAAAAGTGAATCAAAATGTATAAAATTTCATTTATAATCTTTTAAATTTTCCCAGGGATTTTAAGAAATTTTTTTTTTAAAACCTTTCGAGATCCTTTTAAAGCTTCTAAGCAATAATTTTGAAATCTTAAAATCTTTCAGGTTCTATCGTAACCATTTTTGACGTTTTTTTTAAAATCTTTTAAAATAATCTCATAAAATTAATTTTTCAGAATAAAATATTATTATTTTAATTTTGACGGACACCTACATTTTTTTAATTTTCGTGAAACATTAAAAAGTTCTTTGCATGTTTTAATTATCTTTCAATCGTTTTAAAATTCCTAAATATCTCTTAAAATGATGAAGATTCTTTACAAAATGATGTAATGCGGAAAAATTAAAAAAAAATTTCTTGTGGACATTTTTTTATTCTCTTGACACCATGCAAAATTCAGTTTGCCTAAAAAATTTGGAATCCTAAAAAATTAAAAAAAATTGTTTTACATTTTTCCAGATATGATAAAACAATGTAATCTCGTCAAATCTTTCAGAATTGTTAAAAAGCTTCTATTTTTTCAAAGTATTTAAAAGTAGTTTTTGCCTAAATTTAGTTTTTTTTATCTCTTAGAAAATCTGAGATGGTCTGCAAATTATAGTATTATAATTTATTTATAAATTTGATATACAAAACTCATTGTAGAGAAAATTCTAAATTGTCCTTAAATGATTTTTGATATAAAGACTATTTTTGTAAATAATTACAAGAAATATCGCGGAAATTCAGATATTTTAAAGGCAGAGAGTTTCTTTTCCTTTTATACCAATTACTTCTAATTGGAAATTCTTCTTCATAATTTCAAAGAAGCCATACTTTGCATACTCTTTCAATTTTTAAAATTATTCTTTAACTTCTGCAAGGAAAAAGTTTTATATTTCAGTAAGAAAGAAATATTACTGTCCAAGAAATAAAATTGTAAGCATTAAGTGGAAAAGCGTAATAAATAAGGATCCACAGTAAACGAGCATCTGAGAAACTGATTAGTTTCATCAAGCTCTGGTAAAGCTAAAGCAATTTATTTTCAATCATTTAAATTTTAAAGAGTATGAATTTAGAAGCATCGCTCTTTATTAAAGTTTTCCTTACTATTTGTATTTCAATTGCAATTTTACAAACAAAATTTCGTTCGAATTTTAAGCAAATCCGGTAATATTCGCCCATTGCCCCAGGCACTGAAAGCTTCAAGAAAAATTAGTAAAGAAGAAATTATGAAAAAACGATTATTTTCAGTAACTTTTCAATTTTTACTAATTAAATTATTTTCACGTATAGTCATATAGTTTAAAATAATTTTTTGAAGAAATTTTTAGTTTTGGCTTCTTCGCGAAAAA
Organism: Druon quercuslanigerum; assembly: GCA_010014905.2. Taxonomy (NCBI): domain Eukaryota; kingdom Metazoa; phylum Arthropoda; class Insecta; order Hymenoptera; family Cynipidae; genus Druon; species Druon quercuslanigerum. Next base: position 24,708 of record JAAAKG020151889.1, read on the forward strand.
TAATATTAAAAATTAAAAATTAAAGTCATGTGAAAGCAACACAAAGAAAATAATATGTCTGTTTAGTATCATTAGATAAAAGTGCACGTCCTATAAAAAAATGTTGTTCCTAAACATTATGTTGCAAATTGTTTCAGTTTTGCATAAATTTAATTTGTTTATTCTTTTTTACGACTTAAACAACAAAAATGCATTTAAGCGTAAAGTGGTTTTAAGAAAATTTGTAGACATAATTCAGCGGAAATATATGATTAAATAAAATTTTATTATAGCTTGTGTCGTTTTTCCAAAATGTGGATTTTCTTAAATGTTGATGTATTTTTATAACAAGAGTTTACAGCAAATTGGTCGATTTTTCAGAAATGTAATTTTATTTATTTCTAATTTTTAAAAAATCTACTCATCCTACCTGTCGTTTCTTCAAAAAATTAAATTTTTTGATTATTTATTATTAAAACCAAAACTACGCGCCCCATAAAAATTATTCACGACAAGTTTATAGTTTTTTTCTTGAAAGAGCAATTTATTTCTGTTCATTTTTTTTATCTCTGGTCTCGTTTGTCCAAAAACTTTTTGTTTTAATTTTTTTTACGAGTACAGCCAAAATTGTGCGTTTCATGAAAAAAAAAAATATTAACAAATTTACAGATATCTTTTATGTGTAAAACTTAAAATAATAAGTTTTTTTTCGTACCATGCGTCGTTTTTCTAACTAAATCTTTATTTTTTATTTTTAATGATATTTTTAACGATATAAATGGAAACTACGCATTCAATAAAAAAACTATTTATAAATAATTTGTGGCTCTTTTTATGAGAGGAACTTTTCTTTCTTTATATTTTTTCGTACCTTTGTGTCGTTTCTTGAAAAAAAATTTTTTTTATTTTTAATATTATTTTTTATTTTATAAAACAAAAACTATTCACCCCAGAAAAATGATTGACGACAAACTTATAGCTTTTCTTTTGGAAAAGAAATTTTTGCGATTCGTTTTTTCTGTATCTTGTGTCGTTTGTCCAAAAATTTAATTTTTAATTTTATTTTATACGATTTCATTCAAAATTATGCGTTTTATGGACAAATAATTATTAACACATTTATAGACATCTTTTTTGTGTAAAACTTCACATAATAATTTTTTTGTACCTTGCGTCGTTTTTCTATCAAAATTTTTATTTTTCATTTTTAATGATATTTTTAACGAATAAAATGGAAACTACGCAATTGATAAAAAAACTACTAATTAAAATTTTTATCTCTTTTTATGAGAACAACTTTTCTTTCTTTATATTTTTTTCGTACCTGTGTGTCGTTTCTTCAAAAAATTTAATTTTTTATTTTTAATATTATTTTTTATATTTAAAAAAAACAACGCGCCCCATATAAATTACTTACGACAAATTTATAGCTTCTTTTTTGGAAAAGAAATTTTTGATATTCATTTTTTCTGTCTCTTGTGCCGTTTGTCCAAAAATTTAATTTTCAATATTATTTTTTACGATTTCAACCAAAATTATGTGTTTCATGAAAAAATAATTATTAACAAATTTACAGATATCTTTTATGTGTAAAACTTTAGAAAATTATTTTTTTTCGTACCTTGCGCCGTTTTTCTAAAAAAAATTTTATTTTTTATTTTTAATGATATTTTAACGATTTAAATGGAAACTACGCATTTGATCAAAAAATACTAATAATGAATTTGTAGCTCTTTTTATAAGAAGAACTTTTCTTTTTTTATATTTGTTCGCACCTTTGTGTTGCTTTTTCGAAAAATTTAATTTTTTATTTTCAATATTATTTTTTATATTTAAAAAAAACTACGCGCCCTATATAAATTATTCACGACAAATTTTTTTTTGTTTGATGAGCAATTTTTTCTTATTCATTTTTCTATCTCTTGTCTCGTTTGTCAAAAAATTTAATTTTTAATTTTATTTTTTACGACCACAACCCAAATCATTTGTTTCATGGAAAAATAATTATTAACAATTTTATAGATATCTTTTATGTGTGAAACTTCACACAATAATTTTTTTCGTACCTTGCGTCGTTTTTCTATCAAAAGTTTTATTTTTCATTTTTAATGATATTTATAACGATTAAAATGGAAACTAGGCGTTTGATAAAAAAAGTATTAATAATAAATTTGTCGTTAGAAAAAATTTATTTTTAATTTGTTATTTGAATTTTTTGTTGGGTGCTTAACTTTTATTGATTCCCATTTTTGTTATCTTCAGGATTTGACGGAGCAAAAAATAATGAAAAAAAAATCAATTTTTTTCTCAACTTCTGCAAGATACGACAAAAGATAAACGGATACGAATTGTGCACCCAAAAAATATTGAAAAAATTGTTATTATTCACTTTTTGATAGAAACCGTAGTTTTTGTTTTAACCGTAAAAAATAAAATTGACAATAAAGAAATTAAATATTTAGAAAAATCAATTACAATTTTTTCATAAAATTTTTTCATAAGAATACATTTAAAATGAAGAAATTAACTTTTTGGAAAAAGTGCATAATCTACAATAATATTTTGAGCAATAAAATTTCTCGCCCAAATTATATCTATAAATACTCGTCAAACCATTTTACGTTAGGATGCGTATTCTTGGTTTAAATCATAAAAAATAACCGTGAAAATCAACAAATTATATTTATGAAGAAACAAAATAACTTGCATGTAAAAATTTTTAAAAAAATTATTTTTTTTTAATATGGTGTGCACTTTTTTTTAATTTTAAAAACAACATAATGAAAATACGTATGATTCAATACCAATATATATTATGAATTGTAACAATATACATTTTTTAAATGATACGTCTTTTATGGTAGGTGAGAATAAAAATAAGTTCAAAAGGAGGAGAAAATATTAAACTAATCGTAAAAAGTAACATTGACAGATTCTTTTGCAATTTCTGAATAAACACTGCCAATTCTAGGTGCAAAAATAAATATTTGCATTTGATTGTAATATTCATTTGATACAATAGTGTTTACAAAATCTAGAATTTTTTTAAAAAACTTATCACGTGCCGTATTCTCTTCACCAGATCAAAAAAAATCTGTTTGACATTACTAGACGTGGAATTTTATAGGCTTTCCTACTGTTTTTTAAAAAAATGCCCTCTCATTTTTTTCGCTTAGTTATCGTGGTTCAAAGCCAGCAGTGCTTTTTAATAGTGCGTGCGTCAATCGATATCATAATTTTCGACGGTAGTGTAAAATTAATCAAATGACCAATTTTCCAAGGTGCTTCAAATTTAGATTAAAGCTAAGTATAGAAGAGATATTAAAATAGTCATATGCTGTTTTTGATTCCAAATTTGCAACTTTGAACTAAGCTTTTCAATGTGCGACGTTTGTATTAAGTTGAACAATGAATTTTTAGATCTAGAATCAGGCTAAGAGAAAAGGGACTACAAGAAGTGATATATGTATATAGGATATAATCCCTGGAACCCACGCTCAAACTCATCCTCGCCACAAATTAGACTCGGAGGATTTCCTCGTCAGTGGATCAGAATTACTAATCTTCCGCCAAAGTGGTACAAAATGCGAACATTTTTTTTAACCAGGCTATTAAAAAATACCAAATATCTTTTATATTTACCATATCGACATAGTGGTTCTCTAACTTACATTTACTTCTTTATTTTTCACTGGGAAATGGAGAGGACTTATGAAAAATATTAATTTTCAAAAGATCCTGAGTAGAAATTGAAAAAACCCCAGTTTTAAGCATTCGCCGCACAGTAGTAGAAAATTTACTTTTTTGGTTTAAAATAATGCATAGGTCCCAAATATCGACCGACTTGGTAAAAAAAAAATGGAAAAAAACTGATAAGATTTCTAAGAGAGTTGACGAGCCTGATTTAAATTTTTACGATTTTACGTTTTTTTTTTTACGTTAAAGTTCTGTTGCAAGAAATTTTGATGAGAATAATATAATGATCAAAAATATTCTTTTTGAGATTATTATTGTGTATTTTATGAGCAAACTTAATTAAAAAATTCATTATTCAGCCATTTATTGACCGAAAAATTCATTTTTTACGATGACATTTTTTTAAATTAGGAACTTCATACCCTCGTAAAGTCGGCCCCGTAAAGACTGCATGTTTTAAATTTTCTTTTTACATACGTTTATTCTGTTTGCATATTCCATATTTTCGTTTATAGCTTCAAACATACAAACGTAACCAAAAAGAACAATTGAAAAACTCAAAAAAGTACAAACAAAGTACAACTAGAAATATGCAACAAGAAAATTTGAGAAATTTGAATTTCAGGGGCATGCAGAAGTTATCCCCTCGAAATCAATTTGGCCCCTAGTTTCGTAGCGAGGATGTTACAAAAAAAATCTTGGATGAACTTTATGATAATTTTATAAAAATTATTAATTTTTAGATTAACCTTACGATTTTATAAAACAAATTTAATTGACAAATGCATTACTCGTGCAAAAATAAGACAAGCCTCGAAAGATAAATAGGTTTTTTCGATTTAATATTGATCAATTTTATGATTTCTTCAAAAAATTTTAATAAAGTCAGACTTTGTAATTGGGATCATCATAGTAAATTCAGCAACATTCGTGGTTAGTTGATGAATGTTATGATTTTCTAAACGAATTTAATAAAGAAATTCAGTATTCGGGAATCTGTGCTAGAAAATGTTTTTCTTATGTCAGTCTTTTGAATTGGGAACTTAAAGATAATTTCATTATCCCCCATACTTAGTTGATAAACTCTATAATGTTCTAAGCAAATTTAATAAGCATATGCTTTACTTGGGCATTTGTTGACACAAATTTTTTATAAACTCAGTCCTTACAGTTTTTTTTTCTTTCTTTTAATAAGGCTGTAGCTACAGGGTAAGGTATTTGTTTATTAAATTAGTTTAAAAATATATAAAATGCATCAATTAATTATTAATTTTTCTAAAATTATCATGAACTTCCCCATTAAAAAGACTGACGTCGAAAAAAAGATTTTCTACCGACAGATGTCCCAATAATGCACTTGTTTATTAAATTTGTTTGATTTTTGTAATCGATAACTCTAAAATAATAATTTATATTCTAGACTTGTATCTTTTTTATTTCAATACAAATTATTTAAAACACAAATATGCATCGACTCTAAGGTAAAATATTTATTTCTGTATCGATTTTTTTTGCCCTAGTTTGACATTGGAATTATGCAACATTGAAATACTGCTCCACAATAGTGCATTATATGTCACTTGCTATGCGGACCATTTTGTACCTATACTCAGTGCATAATGCACTGTTATAAAGCATGCTTTATTTAATATGTTAAAACACATATTTTCTTTTTTACATAAAGAGATATACCTTTATCTTCTTAAATTATATGTAAGCATTAGGTTATACAACCGGGAAAAAATTTGAATAAGAAAAAATATTAATTCAAAAATCCTTGATCAAAAAATATGTTTATTCACACAGAAAAGTAGCAAGTTGTCTGATTATCTATACAGAAAATGGGAGATGGTAGTAATTAATCAAAAGTTTAATGCTCATCAGTGAATGTGAAATAACTCCAAAGCGCATGTGGAATATAGCATATAGCTCTACTGCGCAACCTTTAGTATCATACAATCCTACTGCGCAAACATAAACCCTATGAAAGTCTACTGCGCATCCATGAAGCACACGAGAGTCTACTGCGCATCCGAAAGTGAGGAGAAACTCTATTACGTAGTTCTACTTGTGACACCATTGTACTGTGTAACCATAATAATAATGTACTATAAGTGGCTCTTCAATTTTGTAGATTTTTGATGTGCATACAAAACTACATTCAAAACCTTAATATAGTTGGGAAGCGTCTCTGCCCTTCGCGGGAAAAACAGTATTACTACTCGAACTATATAGAAGTTATGTTTAGCAAAATACGGTACATAGTGTCTCGAACCATGCAGTATAGTTGATACAAATATACTGATTTTTCACGGGCCAATACACTGCTTCGCATACACGTGCGAGTCTAACCGCAAAAGGGAAAATAAGCGTCATTTGCTCGAGGCACTTTCTGTTGCTAAAAGCTTCTTTGTATCGTATCTTTTTTTTATCAAATCTCCGCATTTTGAGAACTTCTTAACAAGAAAAACAGCTTTACACAAATTTGGGTGTATGCGCGCGTGGATTTTGAGTTTGCACGCAGCATAACTTTTGAAATAATTGTGTTAAATAAAATTTTAAAAAATAAATAAATAAAGGTGTTGGTGCAAGAACTATACTTTCTAGTTCTAAGGACCACAATATAGTTCTCTCAGCTATATCGCTTTTTGCGTGTTATTTTCAATAATTTTATTGTATAAAAGGCTTCAGTTTTCTCTGTGATTATATATTGTATGATTAAACTAACTTACCTAAGTGAAGTTCTATCATAATTGTATGTAGCGCCTCCTCCTCAGATCACCAGTTGTAGTTCCCCGCTTCTTATGCCGATGGCGCCACAATGTTGACAGTAATACCAAAAATTTTTGGTAACTTACTGC
>JAAAKG020151900.1:13585-31242 GCA_010014905.2 Druon quercuslanigerum
GAAGTGAATGGAAATGAGGTTAGGCAAAGTAAAAAAAGATGAGTGAAAATGAGGGGAGGAAAAGTAGAAGTGATTGGAAATGAGTGAAAATGAGGGGAGGAAAAGTAGAAGTGATTGGAAATGAGTGGAAATGAGAGTAGGCAAAATATAAAGGTGAGTGGCAATGAGAGGAAACGAAAAAGTGAGTGTGAATGAGAGGAGGAAAAGTAGAAGAAATGAGGTGAGAGAAAGTAGAAATAAAACGCGGGAAATTAGAAGCTGAAATGAGGGGAGGAATAGTAGAAGCAATGAGTGGAAATGAGAGAAGGTACAATAGAAAAAAATAGGGGTGTGAAAGTAGAAGTGAGTGGAAATGAGAATAGGGAAAGTAGAAGTGAGTGAAAACGAAGAGGAAAAATAGTAGAAGTGAGTGAAAATAAGGAGAGGAAAAGTAGAAGAAGTGAGTGGAAATGAGAGGAAGAGAAAAAGTAGAACAAGTGAGTGTAAATGAGAGGAGAAAAAGTAGAATTGAGTGGAAATAAAAGGCGGGAAATTAGAAGTAAGTGGAAATGAGGCAAGGAAACCTAGAAGTGAGTGCAAGCGAGTAGAAGTTAGTGGAAATGAGAAGAGGGAAAGTAGAAGAAGTGGGATCAAATGAGAAGAGTGGACGTGATTAAAAAAGAGGGGAGATGAGGAGCGAGAAAGTGAGAGAAGTGAGTGGTGGGGAAGAAGTAGAGAAGGTAGAATTAAGGTGAGGATAAATGAAGCTAGAGGAAATAAGAACTATTGAAAAGAGAAGTGATTCTGAGGGGGGAGGATGTGGAGGTAAATAAGGGGAAAACCTGGGAGTGTAGGGAAATAATGGCTGGGGATGCAGGGGTAATTTTAGGATGGGAAAAAGAAATAAAAGTTGGTGAAGGGAGGGGTAAGCTGCTGCTGAAGTTAATGGGCTACAAAACCCTCTTTAGTAGACGCACGGCGCCTACATTGAATAATTTCTTTTGCATCATTAACTTAAATTTAACGCAAATGCTTGATTTTACTGTTTTCCATGTGTCCAAGCAAGGCACGTTTTTAATCTCTGAACTTTAAGCTAATAAGTTTTAACTTTTTTCCAAGTTAATATTTCACAAAATTCCAAAATTTTAATTTCTGTAATTTAATTTCATAAAATCAGACTTCACAATAAAAATGCTCGCAAAAACAGGAAGAATAGGGGTCTAATCTTAATTACATTAGAACAAAAAGTTTCATTTGGACTTTTAACATAAACGATCTATTTGCAGCTAAAACAGAAAAGTTAAATTTTGAGCACTGTAAATTAATTTGAAAACAAATAAAAACGATTTTACAATAAGAAAAATAAATCTTTAACCAAGGAAATGTATATTTTTTTTGTGCCAAATAAAAAAATAGTTTAATTTTATTAATGGAGGAAAAAACGAGAAAAATGGAAAAACAAGTGTGAAGTCTGTAAGAATCAAATTTCAAAAATGAAAAATTTGAAATAAATCATTTAACCGAAAGTTTTCATCATTGAAAAGTTACCTTTTAGAACCATTTATAGTTAAAAACATGGTAAAAACAATTTTGAGGATTTTTTTATTACTGCTCCACAGTAAATAATCGCAAAAATCTGTAATCGGCACTTATGAATAAATTCGCCATGCTTTTGTTAAATAAATAATTCGGTATTCCAGTGCTGGTAACGGAGGAGGGCATTCTCTCTTAGTTTCTTTCACATTCCTGAGATTCTCAGGTGGTTGCTATGCCTGTGGAATAAACTTAATTTTCAAAACTCTTGCTACAATTGGCACTCGAATTTCATGCCTCAAAATATGTACTGTTTACACTTAAAGCCTCATCTCTTTAGTGATTTGCAAACTAAATCTTAAAAATTACGTGCTACGATATAAAGAATATTACAAAAGAAACAACGATCAGGATTAATCGGCACAAATTTACGGGGCTCGGACTCACTTCAGAAATCATAGTGGCAACTAATTTAAAAAAAGTTTTTTCGAATTGCAACATTTTTCAGACGCTAACACAAATCAAGAATGAATAAAAATTTCCATTTTTTAAAATGAGATGCAACCAATTTGATACAAATGATTTTCGTTTTTTTTTTTTAATTTAGTATACATGAATCCACGTGCAATTCTTTCGAATCTTTAAAAACTATGGACTTCGTTGAAATCGTGTAAAAATCCATGAAAAACCTCTTCAATCTTCTTCAATATCTTTCAATCTTTCAAATATATTTCATATTCTGGCTGGCTTTTTACAATCCTTAGAAACGCTTTATAAAATTTCGAAATTTCGTTACATTCCTTTGAATTTTAAAAGTACCGCAACTCCTTATAATATTTTCTAAAATTAATTTAAATACTTCAAAATAACCGAAAAGCTTTAAAATCCCTTGAAATCTAATAAAATACCCTAAAATCTTCCAATTTTTTTAAAAAATTCAATTCTTAAACGTCTAAAAAAATTTAAAACCTGTAAACTTTCCTGACATCACATACCATTTCTTAAAATGATATAAAATCATTAGTTTTTCTAAAATTCCTCTGCAAGAGGAATTAACTTTTCAAATCCCTTAAAATTTCCTGAAAACTTGTAAAATCTGAAATTTCTTTATTATTATTTTTTTTTTAATTTAAAAGCATAAACGCCCGCCCTTAAATTAAGATAAAAATTCTTCAATTTTTTGTATTCTTTAAAAGTTTTTGAAAGTCTTTGAATTGCACTGGAATCGGGTAAAATTCTAAAAATCGTACAATTTCATTAAGTTCTCCAGAATTCCTTGCAATTTTCAAAAATACTCTTAAAGTTTTGAAATCCTATAAAATAATATTAAAATGTTTAAACTCCTTTGAAATTTTCCAAAAACTTGTAAAATATCCGGAAATCTTCAAAATCATTTGAATTTTTTCAATCCTATTCTACAAAATTTTGAACTTCTTTGAAATTTAATGAGAATTCTTCAAACTTAAAACTTTTGAAACCCTATAAAATCCTTCGAAATCCTTGAAATATTTTTAAACCTTTGCAATCTTTTGATATCCTTTAATTTCTTTTTAATTTTTTGAAATCTTTTAAAATATACTAAAATCTTCTAAATCCTTGAACATTTTTTCAAGCTTTAAATTTCTATAAAAATTTCAAAAACTTAGAACTTCTCTGAAATCTGATAAAAATGTTTAAAATCGTAAAAAATCATTACATTCTCTAAATTTTCCTTGGAATTTTCAAAAATACTCTAAAAGTTTTAAAATCCTATGCAAGTCTGGAATTCCTGGAAATCTTTAAAATCCTTTTGATACCCGTAAAATTTCCTGGAACCTTTTTAAATACCTTCAAATATTTCAAAAAATTACTATTTTTCGTTTTATATACAAATTGAAAAAAAAAAATTCTTGAAATCTCGTAAAATACCCTAAACTGTAAGATCTTCCAAATCTTTAAAAAAATTTTGATCTTTAAATTTCTAAAAATAAAAACTGAATTAAGCCGAAAAATCAGGAAATCCTGGCAGTCGCGCAAAATACCTTATCGTTCAAATCCTTTAAAAAAATAGAAGAAAAATCCTGAAATCTCTTAAAATGTTTCGAAAATCTTTTTATTCCTTTTAATATTTTTTAAAAATCCCTTTAAATTTCCTGAAAGCTCACATGAAATTTTTTTTTAATATCTTATAATCACATTACACTGTTGAAGATCTCTAAAATCTGTGGACATTTTTCCAAAAAATACTCTCAAAGTTTTGAACCATAAAATCATTCGCAAATCCGAAATTCCTTGAAATATCCTGGAATCCCGTAAAATACCCTACGATGTTTCAAATCTTAAAAAATGTCATCAATATTTTACATTTCTACAAATATTCCAAAAACTGTCTTCTCTAAAATCAAATAAAAAATCTAGAAATTTCATAAAAGCCTATAAAATCTTCAAGTTCTCGAAAATCCCCAAAAATCTGTGTAACACCTTTAAATTCCGATTCAGTGAAGAAGTTTGAAAGATATCTTTAAAACTCGCAATTTTTGTTTCGTTTCAAACAAGTTGCATCTTTCAAAAAAAAAAAAAAAAAAAAAAAAAAAAAAAAGAAGTGAGTCCGAGGCCTGAATTGATCAAATCTGCATACCTACGTTGCCCATTTTGTTCATTCGAGCTCAGGTCAGATAAAAAAGCTTACGTCTGTCTCTTGTTATTTTGCTGCCCTTTTATTGGTTGCGCCACTTATCCCTAGAGCAGTTGCTGGTTTGTCAGTGATTGAATTTTCAATTCTCTTGTTTGTGTGCAGAAGGTCAGGAAGAAAGCAATGAGAGTAAGAAATTAAATATTGTCTGTTTTCACCTTCTTTTTTTTTCTTCATTTTTCTCCTATTTCTTTTACAACTACAACATTGCCGGCTTTTTGCCGCTACATTTTCACGAATATAAGATTAAGCATTGCCTAATTTATAAATAATAGTATTATTATTATTATTATTATTTTGGATACCAGAGAGTCATTCGATTTTTCTCTTTCTAGTGGTATAAACACCACCTTCTCTTCATACTTTCGCCTAAAAACTAAAAACCTTCATGCTTAGAAAAAGTAAAAGAAAAAAAAAAACATAAATAAAAATAAAACGCAACTTATTTTTATTCGCACTTATCCTGTTTTCGGATTTTTTTTTCAACTAGTGAGTAGTTGTTTGTCGATACAATTTCTGAGTAAATACATCATCTTCTTAAATTCAAAATGTTACATTTTTTTTTCTCTCTTGTTTTTTGTTGCAAAAAAAAAAAAACACCAAGTTACACAACATGAAAATTTCCCGCGGTCGATTGTTTTTGTTTGTTTGTATATTAAAATGACAAAATGATGATGCGTGAGGTATAAAAATTATCTAGCCTACGGAACAAAATCGACTTTACGAACAAGTTATTCATTTAGATTTATCACACTGAGATTATGATAATTATATGGATACAATGGACTTGCAGTAGGATTTTTCCCTACAACTTTCAAAAGTTGGAACAGATGATGATTATTTTATTATTTTCTAATAACTTAATCATATATCATATATCATATCATATCATATTATATCATATATTGTATAGCCTACATAATTCAAACATGATCATTTCACTGAAAGTCAATTATAAAATCTCTCATTTATACTCTCTCAAAGCATATTATTATATCATCCCTTGCACTTCACAGTTTTATTTTCGTGCGCGCGACAAAGATAAGATTTTTATGTGTATTTTTAATTCTTTTGTTTCTTTCTTTCCACTAAAATTGAACATCTCATTGACGAAATTTGCGAACAAGAGACCCACACGGCAGTCAGCTCAATTTCACATTTTAAAAATAAAATCAGGTCACACACGGTAGTATCACATGAAAAAAAAAAAATTGAGAAGGAGAAAAAAAATCATTCTAAACAAAAAAAAAAAAAAAACAAAACAAAAAAATGTTTTTTTTTTTTTAAAGCATGAATCAATCAAACTTTCTCACGCGCTGGAAGGAAATACAGTTTCAAATAAACAATTTGAAAATGGGGCGTTGGTGGTAAAATGAAAAAATTAATTTTATTATTTTTTTTTTTTAATAGCTTCGCTGAGACTGGGCGTGTTTTTGGTAACCAGCGCACTGCCACCTGCGGAACAACCCATAGCTCCTCCAATTCAATCGCACTTTACCTCGTACATTATTCGCTTCTGTACATAACATTTTTGTTATAACCAGATACTTGTTTTATCTGTTATTATGCGTTTGCGTATCCAGAGTAATAGTTTGAATCTGCAAATGTCAAATCAGGAAGACTAATTTTTCACCTACTTCAAAAGTACGATTGTTTTTTCAATTTTTTCATTGTTTTTATTTTATTTATTATTTTTTTTTGTAAACTCAGCTAGTAAGCCTACGTTTTTTTTTTTAGTTTCAGGCTCGCACGACTTTCTTTCTCTTTTTCTTTCAACTACAAACTACATATTTAAATTCTAATTAAAACTTCTTTCCTCGAGGGGGAAACAACTCCTAAAAATGCAATCGCCAATTATATCGGATTTATCTGGATTATATAAAATTATGGTGGATTAATCCACCATAAAGACCACAAAAGAAAGATTTTCAGTGAAATATTCTTCAGTTGAATTATAAGTTAAGACAAAAAATTTCAACCAAAAATTGTTAAAAAAATGTCAACCGAACGCTACGATTAAAAAAAAAAGAAATACTAACATTTTCATCCAAGAGATATATCCTAAAAAAAAATTCTAAAATATAAATTTTTTTTAATTTCTGAACAAAAATTATTAAAAAAATGTCAACCTAAAACTTCGATTAAAAAAAAAAAAAGAGTTAAACCTTCAAAAGTGGTGTATCGTAAACCAAAAAAACAAAGTACTTTTTCACAAAATTATAATTTTTAACAAAAATTGTAATAGTCGATATTTGAATAAAAATGACAAATGAACGAAATTTTTTGACAAAATTGTTTGATTGTCACCATTGTCAATAAATTTTTAACCAAATAGTGGAATTTGAAACTAAAAACATGATTTGTTAACGAAAATTAATTTCCAATCGAAGAAGACAAAAATTCAACGAAATACATGACTTTCAACTAAAAAAAATTAACAATCAGACATGGTAAAGTTAAACCTTCAATTAAAATAAATTATTTCTAAAAAACAAAGTTTTAACCAAACTGACGAATTTTTAAGCAAGAAGATTAATTATACTTAATTTATAATTGGAAATTTAACTATTTGGTTTAAATTTAATATATTTCGTTTACAATACGTTTTTATGTAGGAAATTGATCTTCCTCAAAAAATTTACATTTTTGTTTGTTACATGAATTATTTTGGTAAAAAACTTCAAACAATTGTTTGAATATTAATTTTTAAACTGAAAATTTAATTATGCCATTTTTATTGCATATTTATCTTTTTTATATATAAAAGTTCAACCATTTATTAACTAAAAAAGATAAATTTACAATAATGATTGAAGTCACATTTTCAGTTAAGAAACTTAATTTTCTAATAAACGGTTAAAGTTTTCACCAAATTAGTTCAATTTTTAAACAAACATTTAAGTTTTAGAACACGAGGATTAATTTTCTACAAGAAAAAAATATTTTAAACAAAAGACATGAATTTTCAATTAAAAACGACAAATTTTTAAATGTAAAGTAAACAGATAAATTTACAGTTAAAAAATTAATTATCAACCAAAAATGAAAAAAAAATTTTAACAACATATATTGAAATTTGCTACAAAGTGGATTAATGTTTCATCAAATAGTTAAAGTTTTAAACAAAAACATAAATTTATGCAAGAAGAGAATTCTCGACTAAATAGTTTTTTTTTGTTACGAAAAACGATCAATTTACTATTAAAATTAAGTAGTTAAATTTTCATTTAAAAAAATTATTTCTAAAAAAAATACTAATTTTTAACAAAATTGTCAAGTTTTCAATTTCAATTTTTAACCAAATAATTGAATTCTCAATTAAATAAGCGAAATTTTCAGCTGTGAAGTGAATAGTTAAATTTTCAGTTCAAAAAAATTATTTCACACAAAAAACAAAAGGAATTTTCCACAACATATTTAAATTTTATACAAAATAGATTAATGAGTCATCTAATTATTGGATTTTTTAATAAAAAAAAAAAAAAAGAATTTTAATATCAAATAGAGAAATTTTTAACTAAAAAGACAAATTTTTAAACAAAATACATGAATTTTCCACCAAATATTAGACATTCTAACTAAAAAATATTAATTTACAAACAAAAATAAAATAGTTAAATTTTAAGCAAAAGAAAATAATTTTCGACAAAAAAGATATTTCATTCACAGGGAATTATTAATTTTCACGTAAAAAGATTAGTTTACTACCAAAAAAAGAAATTAATTTAAAAAATTTTCTTTTCAAATAAATCGTTGACTTTTAAACTACAAATGATAAATTTAACATCACAATGGAATTTGTTATATGTTTAGTTAAAAAAATAAAGAAAAAATAACGAATTTTTTCGAAAATGTTTTAGTTTTTCATTAAATTAGTACAATTTTCAACCAAAATATTAATTTTATACAAAAAAGAAAAAACGGATTTATAAGAAAAAATTTATTAACTTTCAATAAATGAATTGTTTCACTAAAAATTTAACGTAAATTTCCAATTAAAAAATTAATTTTTAAATAAAAATACAAATTTTGAACTGAATACATTCTGTTAATAAATAAAAAATAAAATTAATTAGTTGATTTTTTAAGAGTAAAAAATATAAGTTTACAATAAAAAATATAGTTAACTTATCAATAATAAAAACTGATTTTAAATACAATGGTTAAATTCTTCAACAATATTTATAGTTCATTTTTACAAACAAAATCGAGCAAGAAGCCTAATTTTCTGCCAAACATAAAATAATTATTAATAAAATGCATAAAAATTTCAACCAAATAGTTGAATTAACAATTTAAAAAATATATATTTTTCAGCTGTACAGTTAACCGTTAAATTTTCGGTTATGAAAATTAATTTCCAACCAAAAAAGAAAACGAATTTTCCTGGAACAAAACGAATTTTACTTGAATTTCCAACTAAAAAAGAATAATTGAAAAAGAAAACTAATTATTAAAAAAACAACGAATTTTTAAACAAAAATATAAATTATCGAGCAAAAAGATTAATTATCTATGAAAATAAAAAACGAATTATAGGCAAAATATATGAATTTTCAAGTAAAAAGATAAATTTTTTACTAATAATTGAACAGTTAAATTTTAAGTTAAAAAAAAACAACAACTAATTTTCAGCACAATTGTTCAATTTTTCAGGAAATTACTGTTCAATTCTGCAACCAGAACTCTAAAATTTCAAGTGATAAGATTGATTTTCAACGAGACAAAAAAAGACTTTTCAAATACAGAAATTTTTCATAAAAAACATCCATTTTCAACGAAATAAATTAACTTTCAACTAAAAGAAAATTAATTTACAATAAAAAAACTAGAATAGCTAAATATTCAACAACAAAATTAAATTTTCAAACAAAATAAGAACTTTTTAAATTTTTCACCAGATTATAGTTAATCTTCAACCAAGAATATCTCAATTTTCGAAAAAGAATAATAATTTGAATTGACCTAAATAAAATATAATACATTAAAAAATATAAATTACTACCTAAATTATTTCGAATCATGTATCTAGATTACTCTCGATAATCCGAATTACACGAGTTCTTTCCCCCTCGCCTTTCCTCTAATTATTCTCTTTCCAATCACAGTTTTTTTTTTTTTATTTTTCATTTGTCATCATCGAAATTAGCCTATTGGCAAGAATATTATTATTATTATTATTCACCTGGGAGTATTTCCTTCTAAATCTAGCGAGTAGATTTAGCGAAGTCCTATCATCGATTTCTCCTTTATTTATTATCTTCTACAATAACTACTACTCTACTCTTCTTCTCTTATTTGGAAAATTTGATTTTGCAAATCCGGACATTAATGCACCTAAAAAGACTTCTCTCGATTTCCATACTTCGATCAAGGTACACTCCCAGAGTTTTCTCTACTTTATTTATTTTGAATTTATGGACAAATAATAACACCCTCGGTGTTTTTTTTTTTTTTTTTTTTTTTTTATTTTTGTCATTGAAAGTCCTAAAAAAATCGTCGCCTTCTAGTTTTATGTTTTTTAATGGGGGAATATTTTTTAATTTTGGTCAGTACTTACCGTAGTCCGGCTTCCCATAGGTGCCGTCTGGTACTGAGTAGTCTGCAAATTATACAAATTATTTATTGACTTCATAAGAAAAATTTCACTTTGATAAGAAAATTGTTCTTATTATTTCTCTACAAAACTTTACTTTTATGATTTAAATTCTTCCTTTTCAAGTTTAATTCACAAACATTTTATTAAAATCTCAATGACAATAATAAAAACCCATTTATGTTTCAAAATAGTATTTGAAAAATGTAAGATCAACAATTATTTTGTTTAAATTATTTGCTTTCACAGGGTGGCTGGCTTTCCCTGATTTTTTCTTTCATCATTTATTTCTTTCTTCTGACAATTATTAATATTCAAAGACACGAACTTTCATCTGGTGACATTTTTAATTATTTTAATATGAATATTTCAAAAAGAGTTGAATGTTCGAAAACATTTTTCAAGGTGAATGAAATTTAAAAAAATCAAACTCTAAAGCTAAATTTTTTTTTTCATTTGAATTGATAAAAACTGAGATGCAAACTTTTGAAATGTAAGTTTAAAAGGTTTTTTAATTCCATAATATAAATCCACGTTAAAATTTTCAATGCTCTAAATTGAAGAATCAGAATGAATGAATTGCAAAAATTTTCAAAATTATATCATTAAAAGCAAACTTTAAGCTAGAAACATTAAAAATTGAACAATTAAATTTTTTTCTATAAAATCCATCCAAATTTTATTTGAAAATCTCGAAACATCTGCATATCGCTTTACATTTTTCTTAACTTTTTTTTACTCAAATTTGGAATTTTGAAATGATTCCAATTTTTACCAATTTTTTCTTTTAATTCTGCCCAATGAAAAAAAAATCCTTAAAATCTTCCACATTTATTTTTCATATTTTTTTTTTAGTCTTTCTAAATCTTTTTGAATGTTCACTGAAAATTAACTTTTGAAAATAAAAAACCTTTTTTTATTTTTATAGGGAAAGTTTTATTATTCTTCTGAAGCCTTTCAAATTTTTTTTAAAAAGCTTTTAATTTTTTTCGCTCGAAATCTGCCAAAATATATATTCTGTTTTAAATTAGGCCGTGGACTATTAAAACAACATTTTTTAAAAATTATTTTAAATCATTTCAAATTTTAAATTGAATTTTTTCCAAACTTCTAAAGATTTCTTCAACTCACTAGAATTTTTTTAATATTTAACTATAATTAGTGATTTTACATAAACACCCACATATTTTGAAATATTAAGTACTAACTCTTATTTTTCATAATTAAACAATTCCAAATTGAATTCTTTAAAAACTGAATACTTAAGAACTAAAATAATATGTGAAATTTAATAAAAGCTTTTAATTCTGAATACCTTATTTTTAATTTTTTGAATAAAAAATAATTAACTTATATTGGCAGTTAATCAACTAAAAATGTTTTTTTATCCAAAATCTTTAATCTCAAATTATTCTAATTTTTAATGGCTTATGCCCTTAAAACTGCATTTTAAAATTCTTTAAATTAAAATTTACACTTAAAAATTAAAACCTAAAATAAAACGTTTTTTAAAGTGGAAATTTTTCGAAATACTACGGACAGACTTTTTTGCAATAAATTTGGATGATTCCCGGTCAAAAAATAAATTAACTTTCATTTCCCGGTCCAGCGGCCACCCTGAAAATGAACTTTTCCACTAAATAATTTTCAACAAAATAAATTAATTTTTAATCAAATAGTAGAATTCTTCACC
Source organism: Druon quercuslanigerum (assembly GCA_010014905.2). NCBI lineage: Eukaryota > Metazoa > Arthropoda > Insecta > Hymenoptera > Cynipidae > Druon > Druon quercuslanigerum. The sequence continues at coordinate 25,058 of JAAAKG020151900.1, forward strand.
AAGAGATCACTTCTGGCGATTTTTTAATCAAATAGTCCCATTTTCAAACAAATAAGACTATAATTTAACAAATTTTTTTTTAAAAAGGCAGTTAAATTAAAAAAAAAAAACATATTTAAAACAAACAAAAATGTTGAATTTTCGACCAAAAATGATTCATTTTTAAAGAAAAATTTGAATTTTCAAAAAAGCTGTCCAATTTTTAATGAAACACTGGAATTGGCTAGGTACAAAGCTGAATTTTCATCCAAATAGTTGCATTTTCAATCGAAAAAGATTATTCTTTAATCAAAACTAGTTTCTGGAAATGATTAAAAAATTTATTTTTACATGGCGAAAAAAAACAATCTCTTTATAAGAAATATTAATTTTTAAAATAATTTTTCATAATTTTTAAACGACTTCTGCCCTTAGAGAATTTATTTTTAAAAATTGGATATACTTAGTACGTTGAAAATCTATTTACAGTGATATAAAGAAGTCCCAGAAATAATAAAATTAGTTATATTCTGTTATCGTTTTTGACTTTACAATAAAAAATTTTTGTAATTAAAAAAATTCCTGATCATTTATATATATTATTAAAATATACAAAAACATGTTTTTGCAAATGTTCATAAAAATTGTTATTGAGCAAAAAGTTTCTTTTTAAATTTCGTACTTTTTCTTATTATTGTTTATTAATAAAAGCTGTAAAGTACTAAAGTAAAAAAGTACTATATATTTCGTAACTTTTTTCGTAATTTTTTATATTGAATAACAACTTCTATCTCCAATTTTCACATTTTCCACATACTTTAAAATGTTCCAGTTTCAAATTTTGTTTTAGAGTATTTTTAATGGCTCATGACAGGAAACGTGTAAATTATTTAATCATAAATATTTTAATTGACGACTATAATTGCTTTAATTGTAATTTAATAATGGGTGCACGGACTAATTTCTGGGAATTATTTGCAAAAGAAAAATATTGCTTTTTCAAATATTGAATATTAAAAAGAGATTTTACGATTCAACAAAAATATAATGATTTACGTTTTTTAAAAAAACAACTTATTTTCAATAAAATAGTCGAACTTTCAACAAAATAATTAAATGTTCAAAAAAGTTTCAATCAAGAAGATTAATTTTCTACCGCAAAAGATGATTTTTTTAAACAGAATATTTTAATTATAAAAACCAAAAGACGACTTTCCCCCCCCCAAAAAATTAATTTTTTAACAAAAATGTAAAAGTTAACACTTTCCGAGTTGAAAAATTAATTTACAAAAAAAAAATCAACAAAATACGCGATTTTTCAAACAAATAAAATAATTTTCCACCACTACTGGAAAACATAAGATTTCTGTAAAGAATTAATTTTCACAAGCAAAAAAAAGAAGAATTTTCAAACAAAATAATCAAATTTTCAACGAGAGAATAATTTTCCACTATAATGATAAATCTGCATTAACAAAATGAATTTTAAACACATTTCCACTTTAAAAAAAATATCAAACTTCAACTAAAAATACGAATTTTCTATACAACACTATAATTTTAACTTTAAAATATTAATTTTCTATCAAAATGACGAATATTCAACCGAAAATGTGATTTTTGAACAAAAAATTTAATTTTCTGTCAAATAGTTAAATCGTCAAATAAATAGTGAAACTTTTAACAAAATGGTTTAATTTTTAACAAAATACATGAATTTTCTGCCATACAGTTGAATTTTAAAATTATAAAGGAGCTTTTTTTAATGAAAAAATATAGCAGTGAAATTTCAGATAAAACACATTTAGTTTTTAACCAAAAAAAAAACTTTTTTTTAAACAAAATAGTTAAATTTGTAATGAAAGAGATAAATCTTTATAAAAAATAATTTTAAAAAAGTATAGTATTGTAGAACTAAAATACTTGATTTTTCAAAACAAAGAGTGAACTTATAAAGTAGGATTTTCATATAAAACGACCAATTTTTTAACGACTAAGTTTCTACAGAACAGTAAAATTGTAACGTAAAAATATTAATTTTCTACCAAAACGACGATTTTTCAACTAAGGAAATGAATTTTCAACAAATTTTATTCAATTACCTTTTCCGTAAAAAAATAAATTAAAGAAAAACAAATAATTTGTTTTTAAATAGTCAAACTTGCAGCCAACGAGATGAATTTTAAACTAAAATTATGAGTCTTCAACAGAAACCATAACATTTTCAGATAAAACAAAATATTTTTAAATAAAAAATTTGAACACCTAAATAATTGTCGTGTAATTGTAAATAAAGTTTTTTGTGGTAAAAAATTGCAAAACATAGGTTAAAAATTAATTTTTGTTTCTTTCAAAATTCAGAATTTTAGTTCTAAATTAATTCCAGGCATTTTTTTATTGACAACAAATCTATTTTCTTAAAATTGAAATATTTCATTTTTTAATTTGAAAATTTATCTCTTTTGGTTAAAAATGCAACTTGTTATGCCAAAATGAACAGTTTTTAGTATAAAATAAAAATATTTTTTTGGCTGAAACTTAACTAATTTGTTAAAATTTCATTTTTTGTTGAAAGATACATTATTTTATTTGTTAATTCGTAGCTTGAATTGAAAATAAATTCTTCTAACTGAAAATGAAATTTAAGGACATTTTGAAATTTCATCAATCTTTGTAGAAATTCCGTCTTTTTTAGTGAAAAATGCAACTGTTTAATTAAAAAATAAGTTTTGTTCACAAATTAATTTTTCCTGGCGAAAAAAAAAAACTATTTTGTTGAAAATTCAACTGTTAAAAAAACAAACATATTTTTGTTTGAAAGTTTAGCTGCTTCGTTGAAAATAAAACTTTTTTTTGTATGAAAATTAAAATCAATGGTTGAAAATTCAACACTTGGTTTGAAGTTGAATTCCTTTATCAAAACAATTTTTTTTTCTTGTTGATTCATATATTTAAAATTCACCATTTTTGTTTGAAAATTTCAACTATCATTAACAAAAATTCGTCTTTGCGGCCGGAAAATTCACTATTTCGTTGAAAATGCACCGTTTTTTGTATTAAAAAAATACACGTTCAAAAATTTATTTTTTTAGCTCAATATTAAACATTTTACTCAAAAATTAATTTTTTTGCTGCAAAATTGATCTACTTTCTTGGAAATTCATTCTCTCAAGTAAAAATTCTTTAGATATTAACTTTTTTATTTCAAGAATTAATTACTTTTCCTGAAAATTAAATTATTCCTTCCATAATTTTTCAAACATTAATTAAAATTATTTTCTTTTTAATTTTCTCAAAATAGGTAAAAAAAAATGGTACGAAATATGTTCAATAAATTTTTTACGCGAAAAGACTCAACAAAAAAATGCAGAAATCTGAAAAAAATTGTTATATTCTACTCACCTTATTATTATTTATACCAAAAAATTCGTGGGGGGAAACAAAAAAAAAAAAATTAATTTCCAACTCACCAACAGCAGGTGTTTTTCCATAACCATATGGATCTGTTCCGTATCCACTGGGTGGAACAGCTGGCGCACCTCCGTATCTTGGATCTGGTGGAGCAGCCGCATATCCCTATTTATAAATTTTTTTTTGTTATTCCGTTATTAGACAATCACACCAATTAACGACTACGTTCTTTAGTTTTAAACCACAAAAGGTAATGTGGCTTCTCCCATTGTCGCTTCATTTATTTCCCACTCTGAAATTAGATTTCGAGTTACAAATAAAACCAACTATTCTCGTTTTTTTTCTTCAGATTTTTGCTAGATTAACAAACAAAAAAACTGCCTCTATTTCCGGCAGGTCTGGATATTTTTTCTCTCTTAAAACTATGCTCCTTACTTGTCGCTGAATAATTGAAACAGTTTGAATTCACTTTAAGCAATTTTATATCTCCAGTCATATTAATTATTTTTCAAAGAAAAAATAGACTAAAAGAAGTAAAATGGCATATTTTGTCCCTCTGTGAGCAACAATAAATTACTGGAAGAGATTTCAGAGATTTATTTATGGACGAATTTTTCTGCTAATTTGTACTTTTTAATATACCATTTTACTCAGTTTTTTTTACCCTAGAGGTACTGTGATAAAATTGCCTTTTTTTACATACCTTCGTTTTCTTTCTCGACTTTTTTATTCACTTTAGTGAAGTCGAGACGATTTCCTTTTTATCGTATATTTATTCGTGACACTAATATCTGCGTTTTTTTTGTAAAAAAAAAAAAGTGAGAAATTGGTAAATATTTTATCGAACTAAAATTCTCTAGTTTCTTTTTTTGTTTTATAGTAAATTCGTAAATTTTATTCTTTATTTTCTCTCTTTCTTTTCAATTTATTAAATTCAAAAAATATCTTCAAAACATTGATTTGCATGCATCCATTAAATTATACTTCAATTCTTTTGTTGAAACTTTTCTGTTACGATACTATAAGAATATTTCTTTACTTACTGATTCTTTTTTTCTTATAAATAAACGCACCATTCCTGTAAATCTTTTTGTAATCAAATAATATTATGTTGCCCTTAATTTCATAATTTTACTGGCACCAAGAATTATTTCGGGCAAAGATATTAACTGAATAATTAAAAAAAATTTAATATCAGACTTCACCACCCCATATGCTCTAAAAACGGGGAAATTGGACGATTCTTCACGAAAATTGGGGGAAAAAGTCTATTAAATTTATAAGATTTCAATTTGAAGTATATTGCATTTTCATCGAAAAAAGAATTTCAAACAACAAAAAATTCGTGTTCAACCAAAAATGGAATATTCCAAGAATTCAATGAAAAAATACGAATTTTCATTAATACATAAATTTTCCACCAAAATTGGAAGTTGCATTTTAGATAAAAATATTAGTTTTTAACCCACAAACAAAATTTAAACAAAATATTCTAATTTTTAATCAGAGGTGAAACTTAAAAAAAAAAGTTTCTTAACGATCAATTTAATTTTCGACCTAAAAATAGGATTTTTCAGAGAAAACTTTAATTTTCTGCCAAATAGTTGAATTTTAAACTTATAAATGAGCAATTTTCAACCAAAAATTAAAAAATTTAAGACATTAAGTTTTAGATAAAGACATTACTTTTTAATCAAATATGCGTATATTTAAGAAAAAAATAATTGTTAACAAAGTATCTCAACAAAAAAGATTATTTTTTAACCAAATAGATAAAATTGTTAGTTTCTGCCATATAGTTCAATTGTCAAATAAATAGTTTAATTTTCTACCAAACAGTTAAATCCAAATAAAAGAAGACAAAATAGTCAAAAATAGACAAAAAAAAAAAAAAAAGAACAACAAAATAGTTAAATTATGAACCAGAGATGAATCTTTAGAAAAAAATTGATTTTTAACCAAGTATAGATTCAACCAAAGATTAATTTTTGACTCGAAAATATCATTTTTCCACAAAAAAATTTCATTTTCAACAAAACAGTTGAATTTTTAATTAAAGAGGTGTCTCTTTATAAAACATTAATTTTCAAGAAAGTAGTTCAATTAAAGAAAAATGTATTTATAAACAAATAATTAAAATTTTAATCTACGAACCAAAAATATGATATTTCAACAAGAAAAAATTTAATTTTCGGTCAAATGAATTAATTGTAAAATAATAAATGTAATTTTTAACTAAAAAATAGTTGAATTTTCAAAAAAAAAAAAAAAAATTTCTACCAGATAGTTCAATTTTAAACTTATAAAGAAGTAATTTTTAACTAGAAATAGAACAGTGAAATTTCAGACAAACCTTTCATTATTAATTAACAAAAAAATGTAATCCAACAAAATAGGTACATTTTTGACCAGAGGTGCATCTTTATAAAAAATTAATTTTTTTGACAAACTATAATTCAACAAAGTACTTGAATTTTCAAAAAAATGATTCAATAAAAAATTAAATTTTCCACCAAAAAGTAAAATTAAAAAATTGAACTTTCTACCAAAAAGTAAAATTAAACAATTAATATTCAACTTTCAACCACATAGTTGAATTTTCAACAAAAAATGGAGTAATTAAATTTTAGTTACAAAGAATAAATTTTTAACAACTAAAAGAACTAAAAGATTCATTTTTAACTAAATTGTTAAAATTCTCATTTTGGACCCCAAAAATATGACTTTTCAATAGAAAATTTCACTTTCAATAAAAAAGTGGAAAAATGAAATAATTATACTTAAAATAATACATC
>JAAAKG020151911.1:0-31241 GCA_010014905.2 Druon quercuslanigerum
TTTCCATTCTTTTGCCTCTACCCGAAAATCTCGTATTAGACCCTAAGCCACCTTTTCCCATTCCACGTCACATATATAAAAATCTGAACAATTTAAGAACATTTTTTTAATTTTGGTGGATATAAAAAAATTTTAGAACTTTTGAATAAATTCAAAAATAATTTAATTCTTGACAACACTTCAAAAACTTTAAAACAAAATGTAGATTTCGAAAAAGAACTTTTTAATAATTTTGAAAGATTCACACAAGTTTGAAATTTTTCAAGATGATAAAAAAAATGTTATTAAGATTCCTGGAAAATAAAAATTAATTTTTCTTTTTTAAATTAAATTTAAGAGAATATTTAAAAATATTTTTAAAAGCTGCAAAGGATTCCCAAAATTGTCAGAAAAGAATTTAAAAGATTGTAAGGCTACTTTAACAACAGTTTAAAAGCCAGTTCAAAAGCTTTTTAGGAATTTTGAAAAATCTGAAGATATCATAAATATTTTGAAACATCAAAAGATTTCCGACCATTGAACAAGTATTTTTTAAATTCTTCCAAACTTCTAGAAGTCATAAAAAACTTAACTAACATTAATAGTGGAAAGCGTTCGAAAATAGAAAATCATATATAATATGTACTTGGTGAACCTTCAAACTTTAAAAGAAGTAACTAAGCAACACGCGCGCTTTCCATTCGATTAATAAATGTTTTAAAATATTTCTTAAATTAATAAAAAAGAATATAAAACATTTTACATCCATTTTTTTAATTATGTAGAATTAAAAAAAAAAATTTGTAAGTAACTCGAATCATGGTAGAGATGTTTAGAAGTTTTTAAAAAATGGTAATAATTTAAAATTAGAAAAGGTAAACAAAATTTTTAATCATTATTTAGGTTTTCAAAGATTTTAAATAAAATTCCAAGATAATACAAAAAAATCTTAAAATTCCTGGAAACATTATATATAATTTTTGATCCAAAAAAATTATTTAAAAGAAAACATTTTTAAGATTTAAGAACAAAAACAAATTTTTATCTAAGTTCAAAGATTTAAAAATTTTTAATCCGCGCTATAATTTGAAAGTCTTAACTAAAGAATAAATTTAATTATAATTAATTATTACATTATAGGACCTTTAAAATTTGATTTCGAAAGCTTCAATAATCAATATTTTATTTCGATTTTTTAGAATCTTTTCTAGTTTTAAATGATTTGCAAATTTTAAAAAAATGTCCTGATATCTTTAAAATGATTCAAAATAAAAAATCATTTGCAATTTTCCTAGGAATCTTAAGAAAAATTTGTTATTCTTAAACTTAATGAATTTTTTTCTTAAATTAAATTTAGCACTAACATTTTAACCAAATAAGACACAACGCAAACTCAATTCCCAATTGTTCGGTTTTGAATATTTGATTTGTAATCGCTGGTTAGATTTTTAACTTTAAAATCAATTATTGTTGAATTTTTAAAATCATTGATTAATTTATAATTAGAACTGATAAACTAGAAACGTTTTTTACCAAAAGATGTAAACTTCAAAAGCTTTTAACTTTTAATGGTTATGTTTTCAAAAATACAATTTTAATTTCTTTAAATTAAAAATGTGCCTTTAAAAATAAAGACCTAAAATGGATATTTTTTTAATTCACAGATTTTGGAATTACTCACTGTAAACTGAATGACATCATGACTGAAAAATTTAATAACTAAACTTAACATGTAAAAAATCGTGAAAGTTGAACTTATTTTAAATTTTAAATAATTTCTCAAAAAGAGAAAAGGTAGACAAATTATTTTAAATTGCATTATATCGTCATATCAAACAAAATTGGTGAAATTTCAAGTGAGTTAATAGATTTTTCTTCTAAAAATTTGTAAAATTTCCGGTAAAAAATCATTACTTTATTAATTTAATTAAAATTATTAATATATTTTTAATACATAATTCATTAGAAAACCTATTACATGCCCTTTTTCTGTATTTTAGTTTCATCTTCAGCAAAACACTACCCAGGTCTCTTTTTGACAAAAAATTTAATTTAGAAATTATTTTTCATAGATTTCCACAAATTCCAAGTTCGAATCTAAATTGATAAACTTCCATTCCTCGAATTTTTGAGCTAAAATCTACGAAAAAATATAAATAATAAGATTTCAGAAACTTCAAAAGGTCCCTCGGCTTCTTCTAATTACCTGGAGACACAAAACTCCTCAACATTTGCCAGGTTTTCCCTGGACTCCCATCTAGAAAACTTTTTTTGATACATTTTGTGGGTTTTGTTTCACACAGGCTACAAACGAATTGTTCAGTTTCTTGAGAAAAATCAGTATGCTTGTCAAACACGAATAGATCTACTCCAATCTTGGAATGTTTTTATACTCCAGAAGGCTCAAATGAATTAAACAAAAGGGATAAAGGACAATTAAAGGACATGGAAAGCAACATTGTTTATTATCAAGGATAACAAAGCGTGGAAGAGAGAGACTGTTATTGATAAATGGGAGGGAAAAAATAAAATGTAATTAATCTTGTATCATAAATACCTCCGTCTTTATCACCCATTTGTATTTTGGTTGGTCAAGAACTCCAAAATTACCGGAGAATCTGCCGCCGTATAAATCGTGCCCGCCAAAAAGAAACTTGGAAGCCAAGAACCGTCAGACCGGCGTCGTGGCGAATTTACAAAAAGTTTAATCACATGTGTGGCGATTTTTTATCTATCAGCGAATCACAATTGAGAGAATCGGTGAATGAAGTGCTGATCGGATAAAGAGAAATTGTCCAGTCTATGAATCTTATTGATTCGCTGCTTCGAGAGAAAATGGCTTCCTTTGTGGTTATGTTTCCCAAGGTTTGTTTTTGTTCTTTACATAAAATTTCAGGGAATAATAAAATGAACAATAATCTTTACCAGAATTTGCGAAATTCTTTTTTCTATTTTCATTTATTTTCAGATTACTTATGGGTACTTAAAAATACATGATACTTTCAAATTCATTCGTTTTTTCTTGAAACTTTGTCCAGTTTCAAAAGTTTCATCGTGTCATTGTTCATTTTCAAAACGTCAGTGAATATTTTTAATCGTGATCATTGGCAACTGTATTTTCAAAAGAATATAATTTTGTGAATAACTGAGCCCTTATATTTGATCAGAATAAAAAGTGATTTACAGTGAGATTGGTGATTCTAGAAAATATGAATTTTGAACTTGTTTTCCGGGATTAGGTGAATTTAATAATAGTATGGCCGATGCAGCTGCTAAAAGAGAGGCCAGGAGACGCAGAATTTTGGAAAATTCGGAAAATCGCCTCCAAAGGATCACAGGAAGAGTTTCCGAAAATCCTGTTCAAGGTAAGCAACCTGGTGATGTTTTTGTTATTGTCCTCTGTTGACAAACAATTTCTAACCTCAAAATGGTGTTATTCAACTTTTACATAAAGTTTTTTTTTATTCAAATTAATAGCGAGTCCTTCATCCAGAAAAATAATAACTTAATTTTAAATATGTTGGATTTTTAAATTTCCTTTCCGGGAGACTATCGATATCAAAAGTTTATAAATTTGGAATTAATATTGCACATATAATCAAACTTTCAAATGTAAAGCCCTCAAGTAATTGATACTTAAAAATCAAAAAGTTAAAAATGTACTTTTTTGCTCCAAATTTATATTTTTGTTTTGAAAATTAAACCGGTTCGTAGAAAATTCGCGTTTTTGGCCCGAAAATTTGACTATTTGGTAACAAATTCAACTACGTATTTTGTCAAAAATTTTTCTTAATTTCGACTGTTTTGTGAAAAATTGGCTTTCCTTAATTGAAAATGATTATTTTTCAATGTTATTGGTTAAAGATTCAACTATTTTGTTAAAAATTTATGTCGTTTGTTGAAATTTTGTTTTATAAATTAATTGTCTTTTATTGAAAAGTTAACAATTTGGTGCAAAATGAACTTTTTTGTTAAAATTTAATATTTTTGGGTAGAAACTTTAACTGTCATAAAAAATTGGTATTTTTGTCTTTTAAGATTCACCAGCTTGACGCAAAATTTAAATTTTTTGTAGAAGATTGTTTTTTTCATTATTAAAAAATATTTTCTTGAAATCAAAGTTTAACTATTCAAGTAAAAAAATTTAGTTAGTTTAAAAATTCAATTAATTGTTTAAAAATTGATCTAAGTATCTAAAAATTAATCTTTTTGTTAGGAAATTATTTTTGTTATTTGAAAATTCAACTACTGGGTTAGAAATTTATGTATTTTATTTAAAATTCTTCTCTTTTGTTAACAAAAAAATAATCACTTTGGTTAAAAATGAAACTATATAATTTAACTTTAAAAATATTAGTTTGTTAAGAATTCATCTTTTTTAGTAAAAAATTGATCTTCTTGGCTGAAAATTTATCTTTTTGTTTGAAAATTCATTTTCATGACTTTAAAATACTAAATCTTTGATGACATTTTTTCTTTGTTGACTGAAAAATCTTCCTTGATTTCGGATTCAAGGACTTGGTTGGAAAATCATCTTTTTTTATTCAATTCAACTGTTAAAATATCAAATATTAGATTGTTTGTTTCGGAATTCATATTTTTTGGTTGAAAATTCGCAACTACTTATTTGTAATTTGAACTGCTCCTAAAAAGAATTATGGAAAAAATATAGTCCGTAAAAATTACGTCTGATAATGAGGTGGCACAAGTTTGTCAAGGAAATTAAGATACCTAAGTTACTGCATTTACCTGATAGATATTAAAAAAATGTTAATTTTTTTCCAAATTAGGGCAGGGGGCGGCTCCCGTCCCAACTTTCCCTCTCTAGTTCAGCCCTTGATTAATACATAATAATAATTTTGAATACCATCTTTTTACTTAAAATATCGCGTTAAGAAATATCGATATCTTTTTCAGAAAATGCACCTGTAACATCACCTTCAGTTCCGAAACCAAATGAAAATGGTTTATCCGCAGAAAACGTAACAAGTGAATTAATAAACTTTCTGTCTGAAGGCAAGTACTGGAAAGTATATTTTCTGATTCTTTAATATATATATATATATACACATATAATTATGTATATTTACTTATTTATATTGCTAGTTATTTATAATATTACATTTTAATGTAAAAGTCACTTTTGATACGAACAATTTTTTAAAGTATTTAAGCTTAAAAGTATTTCTTTCGTGTTTTAAAAGAATTTTTTAGAAAACAGATCGGTCATTCCTCGGAATCTGCATTAGTGATTCGGTCTCCATAAAAACGAGTATTCGAAAGTTTTTGGGTTCGCTGAATTTTAATTTGATAGCAGAATTCTCTCATTCAAGTTGGGTTATCTAACGTGGCAAATTCAACAATTGAAAATGGTCCTAATTTTATGGAAATAGGTATCTCAAGGTTTTTGAGTTTACTCAATTCAAATATAGTAATAGAATTTCTAATTTCGAAGTGACTGATTTAGAACCTTACTTAGGAATCTAAAAATATGTATTGTGAAGCTTTAACATGCATATTTATTCAATTTTCAAGATTTATAAATAGAAATTCTTAAATTTATTAAAGAGTTTACTGCCTGCTATTTGAAATTGAAGAAATTTGAAATGTAAATAATAAAAATTACAACATTTTCAATTGTAAAACTTAAAACTTGCATAAAATTGCCAAAATTAAAGTCTTCAATTTTCAACATTTCAAGTTCAAAGTTCTACAATTTTGAAGATTTACGATTTAAAAAATTTGAATTTCTAAAATATGGAATGGAAAATTATTCAATTTTCAAGATTTATAATTGAAGATTCATTAATTTTGAATGTTTATAGATTTAAATTATGTAATTCTTAACGTTTTTTGGAATATGTAGTTCAATTGCGAAGACTTAAATGAAAATTTCTCCAATATTCAATATTTGCAATTGAAGATTTTTCAATAAAAATTATGCAATTTTGAATACTTTTTATTGTAATAGTTCTAATTCAAAGATTTAAAATTGAAAAATATTTAAGTTTGAAGATTTAGAAAGCAATTTTTTTCCATTTTAAAGTTTTATTAATTCAGATATTTCAATTTTGTCAACAGTCAAGTGTTCTCAATTCTTCATCTTCCAAACTGAAGAAATATCAAATATAAATCATAAAAATTAGAGAATTGGTCATTTTAAAACTTAAGACTTGCATCATTTTTAAGTTTGATTCCCAAAGTTAAAAAGTCTTCAAATTATTACATTATGAAGATTTATATTTTAAAGGTGTCTAATTTTAAACGTTTTATTGGTCTATTACAAGTTTGCAGATTCGCGACTGACAATTATTAAATTTTAACAATTTGCAATTAAAAACTCTTCAACATTCATTTTGTATAATATAAAATGGTACAGTTTTGAATGGTTTTTTTAATAGTTTAATTTTGTATTCAAAATGTTTCAATTTTGAAGATTTAATATTTAAATTTATTCACTTATATAGATTTTCAATTGAAATTTCTTCGATTATAAACTGTAAAAATGATTGGCTGGATTTATTTTTTAGAAATGCTTATAATTGTTTCCATATTTATTCTTTGACTTGCGATTACACGGAGTGAAGGATGATTTACCTTTGTCAATTACAATGACCTTAGTTACCAAAATAAAAAAAAATCGCCAAAAACAAATCAAATTGTCACTGCACGTTCGAAAACGTTCTAAATGAAAGAATATTAGATTTGGAGATATTATTTTAAAAACAGTCAGAATTTTGATTTAATTAAATTTTGTTTCAAAAATCCTTCTCAAACTTAGCAACTTATAAGTAGAGAACAAGGAAAAATAATTTTTCACGTATTCAACGCTTGTTTGATATATCTTCCGGGTAAATTAGTATGTGTCTCTCTTATTCTTTTAGTCAGTTTGATCAAAAAGAAGAAATTTGCCAAATTTTAAAAGAATTCCCATATACCCATATACAATAAAAAATATCGATTTTTTATTATTGATGATTTTTTTTTAAATTTCAGATGCAAAATTAACTGCAGAAGAATCAAACGAAACTGATAAACACGATACGCTTTCCCCTTATCAGCAAAGATTCCTTCTTGCACAGAATTTAGGAAGCAATCCTGATATCGACAGTTTAAGTGAGAGACTAAGACCTAGAACACAGGAAGATTCTGGTCCTTTTAATGACGATATCGATATTTTAAGTCAGCCCCCGTTACTTACGAATTCGTCTCCTATATATTCACTACTTTTGAGCGATTTATCTTACGTCTTTCTAGCCCTTGTTGTAAATATTCTTTGCTTACTGAATCTGGATCATCTATTTGGAAAGGTAATTATCATTACAGGCCTCGGACTCACCACAATGATACTTTTCTTCTACTATATAACATAATTTTTAAACAAAACAGTTGACCATTTAACCAAATAGTTCAATTTTAAACCAAAAAGATGAATTTTCAACCAAGAAGATTAATTTTTTACTATAACAAATACGTTTTTAACAAGTTACACAAATTTTCAACTTTATTCCTTGAACAATGAATGTGATGTTAGTCGAAATTTTACTTGATTGACTTTTAGTTTATATTGTTTCTAAATTTTGCTGACTAAATGGTATTAGAATTAATTTTTAATAAATAAAAGAAGCAAGCCATTTTAATTTTTTAACAAATAGTAGTTGAATTTTTAGGAAAAACAACACGATTTTTCTCTAAAAGAGTTACATTTTCAACTCGAGTGTATGGATTTTTAACAAATAGTTACAAATTTTGTTTTTAAATTACGTTTAAACCAAATAAAATATTTGAATAAAAAACAATTGAGTGTAATCAACAAAGTCTAGTTTTTAACAAAATACTTGATTTTTAAACAAAAAAGAAAAAGCTGTTTTTTCAACTAAACAGTTGCATTTTCAACCAAGAAGTATAAACCATTAACAAAGTTTTTAAGTTTGAGGCAAAATAATTCAGTTTTAAACCAAATAATAAAGTTTGTAAGCAGAAAAGATAAATTTTTAACCAAGATTAATTTTTAAGGAAGAAGAATCTTCCACCTAAAAAATGAAATATTAACAAAAATAAGAACAGTTTTAACCAAATAATTGAGTTTTAAACAAAGAGGATTACTTTTTTACAAGAAAAGAATTTTTCTATAAAAATGTACATACATTTTTAAACAAATAGATGAATTTTCAACCATGGAAATTAATTTTCTACAAAAACAGAGGCATTTTTAACAAATTACATAAATTTGCAACTATGTTATTTGAGCAACGGATGTGATGGTAATCCAAATTTTACTTGATTGATTTTTATTTTATATTATTGATCAATTTTGCTGACTAAATAGTATTAGAATTAATTTACAATAAATAAAAGAGAATCTTCTAAAAGCCATCTTAATTTTGTACCAAATAGTTGAATTTTCAACAAAAAAGGTAATTTAAAACCAATTAGTTAAATTTTTATCAAATAGTTATATTTAAAATTTGCTAAATTACTTTTAAGCCAACGAAAAATGAATTTTCTACCTAAAAACGTAGATTTTCAACGAAAAATATAATAGTTTATATTTACACAAAAAATATTTTATTAAAAAACAATTAAGTGTAATAAACAAAATCGAATTTTCAACAAAATATTTCATTTTTAACAAATAAAAAAAATGTTTTTTTACTAAAGAGGACGAATTTTGAACCAAACAGTTGAATTTGCAACTAACAAGTATAAACTTTTTACAAAATTGTTGAGTTTGCAACAAATAAATTCAGTTTCGAACCAAAAAATAAAATTTGTAACCAAAAAGATAAATTTTTTACCAAGGAGATTAATTTTCCACCTAAAAAGATGAAATCTCAACAAAATACGCACATTTTTAAGCAAAGAATTGAATTTTAAACCAAAAAGAATAATTTTCTACGAAAAAATACGAATTTTCAATGAAAATATACACACATTTTAAAACAAATAGATGAATTTTCTACCTAGAATATTAATTTTCTACTTAAACAGAGGTATTTTTAAGCAATTACATACATTTTCAACTAAATACTTTGAACTTATATTTTTTATATAATTTATATTTTTTCTAAATTTTTCTGGCTAAATAGTATTGGAATTAATTTTCAATAAATAAAAAAATCTGCTACAAGCCAGTTTAATTGTGTATCAAATAGTTTAATTTTCAAGTCAAAAGGACGATTTTCTCTAAAACAGTAAAAATTTTAACTAGAGTATAAATTTTTAATAAAAAAATTAATTTAAAAATTTTTTAATTACTTTAAAATCAAATATAATCAAACTTTCAACCTAAATAGATGGATTTTCAACGAAAAATGTTATAGTTTATATTTTCTCAAAAAAATAGTATTTTAATAAAAAATGGAAAAATTGCAGTTTAATCCACAAATTAGAATTTGCAGCAAACTACTAGATATTTAATAAGTAAAAGAAGAAAAATTTTTACCGACAAAAAAAACGAATTTTGCACTAAACAGTTGAATTTTCAACCAGTAATTATAAACTGATGAGTTTGCAGCAAAATAATTTAGTTTTAAACCAAATAATACGATTTTCAACCAAAAAAGATAAATTTCCAACCAGTTCTTTAATAGTGCAATGTTCAAATCAAAAGAATGAACTTTAAACCAAAAACAATAGGATTTTATGATTGGCTTCGAATAAAAGAGATAGACTATGAAGCCTGCGATAAATAAATAGGAATATAGATCATTTATAGGCTAACGAATAAAATTTTAAATAAACATTGAAGTTCATTTTTAATACTTGAAAAATGTGAGATTATTCACACTATTTTTTTTATTTCTAAGGTGAGTCCGAGGTGTTCCATTATGTAGAAATATAAACTCTTCTCTTTTGAGAAGTTTTCTAAAAGTTTTACTAAGCTAACAAATTTGTTTCAGACTCTCATTATGCCATATATTGCAATGCTAATTGCCCGCCTTTTCTTCCCCGGCAGTCGCCCGGAACCTCAAGAATCAAAGTTTCTAGTTGCTGCGTTAATTTTGTGCAATATCAACCCGAAACTTGTTCAAACATTCACGAGAATCGTGGCAATGTTCCGGAAAATCAGTAAAGGGTTTTCACTATACATATTCACGTTCGTCATGATTCGCTGGATATTCTCGCAATTTTGGACTGATCTTGACATTACGTCATTTAAAAATTCGATCTCAGAAGCTGAGTTCAATCAAGAAGGTTATGATTCTGTAAATTAATCGTGAGGAACCGAATCTTTTGCATATATATTATACAATATAATTCTTCTATGCAAATACAATTGATACAAAATTACAATATCATTGTTTTTTTAACTGAGAGTTTAAAACGTGTTAATTATAAGCAAGGTGGCCGTAGATCAGAGAAAACCTGGAAAGCAGGCAAAAGTCAGGGATTTAAACAAAAAATCTGGCTAAACTTAGAGACTTTAAAGGATAATGAATTTCATTTTCTTCAATTTTAACTTCAAATTGCCTTATTCCGTTTAGAAAAGGTAAAAATGTTACAAGGTTAACATTCTGCAACTTGAA
Source organism: Druon quercuslanigerum (assembly GCA_010014905.2). Classification (NCBI taxonomy): domain Eukaryota; kingdom Metazoa; phylum Arthropoda; class Insecta; order Hymenoptera; family Cynipidae; genus Druon; species Druon quercuslanigerum. Next base: position 10,509 of record JAAAKG020151911.1, read on the forward strand.
TATCATTGGTCAGGGAAAATTATTATTCAGGATGGCCGTTTTAATCACAGAAAAAAATTCCGGCCATTTCTCGGTTCCCAAACATTTTTTATGGTGAGTGAAATTGGAAGATTCGAACTCTAAAGATAAAAATTTCACCAATTGAAATAATAAAAACTGAGCTGCATATATTTTTACGCAATTATAAGCCAGAATTATTAATAATTGAACAATTAGATTTTTGTTATAAAGTGAAGGCTTGTTAAATCAAAGGCTAATTTATTTTAATTTTAAATATGTTAAAAATCTTGAGAATGTTATGTTAAAATCGATACATCTGCATGTTTCATTAAATTTTTCAAACTTTAAATTATTTAAAAAAATTTGAAAGAACTTCTAAACATCTTTTAAAATAATTCGCATTATTCCTAAAAAAATTTCTACCATTTTTTTTAAATCCTGCAAAATATAAATAATTCCTTAAGACCTTCTAGATTTATTTTTGATAATCTTAGAAATATTTTTTAATTTTTAAAAATATTCTCTTAACAGTATTTTTTCAAAATAAGGACATTAAAAAGTTTTCTAGGAATCTTGTGAACATATTTTTTATTCTTTGCAAGCCTTTCACTATTCTTAAAAAGCTTCTATATTTGTTGCTCGGTATCTGCAAAAATCTATATATTGTTTTAAATTAAGCCGTGGGTTATTTGCACTGAAATTTTCGTACGAATAGCCGGATTTTGTCGATACACGTAGACACTTCGTTTAAATTATTTCAAATTTTTAATTAATTTTTTATCTTTTCAGACCCTCTAAATATCTCTTCAGCGTACTCGATTATACATCATTTTCATATTTTAGTTAAAACAATATTTTAAATTTAATAAAAGCCCTCAATTATGAATATATAATTTTGAAGCTTTTTTTTGAATTGAAAAAAGTTCGTAAAGTTTTGATGGGACGTGTGAAATTGTTTTAGTACTTAGACTTTCCAATTAAAGCAGTTTATTTTCTAGCGTTAAAACCTGAAAATTCTTAAATTTTAAAAAGATTCCGAATCTTGTTTTAAAAGCATTTATGATTGCCTTGTCAATCCTTAATGTAAAGTTTAATTTTAAAAAACATTATAATTTATATTCAAAGTTGATAAGCTAACACATGTTTTTCTATCCAAAATTGTAGATTTCAAACGCTTCTAATTTTTAATTTTTTAAGTCTTCAAAAATGCATTTTAAAATTCTTTGAATGAAAAATGTATGCTTACAAATTAATATCGAAAACAGACAATTTTGAAGTGAAAGATTTTTGAATTACGCATTGTAAACTGAATTATACCATAGTAGAAAAAAATAACAATTAAACTAATTAATTTTAAAAAAACTGTTAATATCAAACTTTGGCAGATTTTTTTTGTCTAAAAAATTATAATATTCCCGGGTTTTCAGGTTCAGCAGCCACACTGAAATTAGGGAATGTTAAAAATTAAATTTTTCGGCCACCCTGATATAATAGTCTTGTGAGTAATTTATTTGTCTTATACTTATGTTTTTTTCAGTTGCTTCCTCCAGGCAATTACATTTTTAGTTAAAAATTGTATTATCTAGTTGAATATTCGAATATGTATGTTAAAAATTCAACTGTTTATTTGAAAACTAATATGTTTTCGTTAAGGATTCAACTTTTTTGTTGAAAGTTCATACTTTTGAATAAATTCAACTCTTTTTGATTTAACATAAAAATATTGTTTAGTTGTATAAAAACTATTACATTTTTTGTTAAGAATTCATCTTTTTAATTGGAAATTCAACTACTTGGTTGAAAATTGAACTACTTTTTGATGAATTCACTTTTTGGTTTGAAGATTTATCATTTTAATTATAATCAAAATGTAATTATTCTATTTGAAAAAATGATCACTTAATTTAAAATCCAAAAATTTGTGTGAAAGTTGAACTAATTTGTTTGATTTCTTTATGTCTAGTTGAAAATTCGTTTTTTGTTGATAAGAATTAATTTTTTAACAGAAAATTGATGATTTCCATTTTACTTTGAACATTTTTCTATTTTAGTAGAAAATTCATACTTTTTGGTACAAAACTAATTTTTAAGACAATTGTTTCAATATTTCATCTCGGTCAACTATTTTTTTGAAAATTCATTTCTTTCTTAAGAAATGTCATCACATTTGTTGAATATTCATTTTTGTATCTTAAAATTTAACTATTCCAGTTAAAGACGCATAAATTTGGTTGAGAATTCATCTCTTTGGTTGAAAGTTAACTATTTTTTGAGTTTATATTTTTATTTGCAAATTTAACTACGTGAATAAAAGTTGAACTAATTTGTTCAAAATTTATATTTTTGGTTCAAGTTTGATCTCCGACTGAAATTTTAACTATTTTGATAAAAATTTGTTTCTTTCTTCGTTAGAAAACAAGGCTTACTGTTTGGAAAATTCATCTCTTTCGGTTAAGAACGCAACTTTTTCATTGAAAATTAACATTTTCAGGTTAAAAACTCAACTGTTTTACAGAAAATTCACCTTTTGGCATTCAAGTGTACTAAAAATTTAAATTTTCCTCTTTTTGTTAAAAATTCATCTTTTGCGGGTTAGAAATTCAAGTATCTTCTAAAAAACGCTTTTTTTTGTCTGGAAAATTTAACTATTTAATTAAAATCATTTTTGTTTAAAAATTCTACTATTTGCTTGAAAATTCATCTTTGTATGCCGAAATTTCACGCGTTTGGTTAAGAATTCAACTACTTTGTTGAACAGACGTCTTTTTTGGTCGAAAATTAAGCTATTTGTCTATTTGGACAGAAAATTCGCCGTTTTGAATTAAAAATACTTCTTTTTTTTTTAAATTTTACTGTCTACTAAAAAATTTAATTTTTGGTTTGAAAATAGAACTGCTTTTCGATGAAGTTGAATCTTTTTTGTTTGAAAATTCGACCGTCTGGTTGAAAATTCAGCTAGATAAAAAATCCAACTTTTTAGATCTTTTTTGTTTGGAATAAATTTGAAATTTTAATCTGAAATTTTATTTTTAGCTTCTTTTATGAAATGAATTTGTTATCTAATTCAGTGTAAAAAGACAGAGCTGGTATAAAAGAAAAAAATTCTGATTAATTATTAGACTAGAATTTTTTAAATATATATTTTTAAGTTTTTTTTGCTCACTTAAGTAAAAATTGTATTGAGTATCAAGACTATATAAAAAAGGTGCTAATTTTACCCGTTACAATATGGATTTTCATTACAAAAAAGATTATTAACAAAACATATTCTGAAGAATTATATTTTATAATATACTATTATTATTGGTCAGAAAACGACTTTACAATTCTAGTTCTCAGGACTTCTCCCAAAACAAGAATGCCAGCATCCATCTGAAGCATAATAAAAAATATTTTTCGTGTTTTATGAGAAAATGAATGCTATATTTAAATATATACATCATCTTATACAAAGATAAGCTTCAGTTAAAAAAGATCAGTTAACTGGATAAAATTCAGTTCAGTTTTGATACATCCTTTCCCTTTACACATAATCCACTCATAAAGTATAATGACATGATTTATACTATTTGAGAAACTTCTGACAATTTGCAAAACTCTTTTGATCATCCAATACATTCAAACTTATGACTCACTATCTTATTCGAGTATGAAACCATCTGATGAAGCAAAAAAAATCCACTAAGTACGAAAAATATAAAAGTTTCGTTATTAAAAAACCTCACTATCAGTCATCGCGTTCGAATTTTTGGGCTTGCTTCTCTTTATATTCTTTGTGCAGTTTCCTAAGGGCCTTTTGTCCAAGGACGTCCAGATTACCTTGTTCAATCATTTTTGCCTCCCAGATTTTCAAATCTTTTCGGTACTGCGCCATATTTTTCGCGTATTGCTCGTGGTATTTTCTCTGCTCTTCAGCCGGTAATGATTTCCAGACTGCCGCAAGTGCTTTCATCTTTTCCTGCAACACAATTTAAAAATAATATTAGATTATAGGCCCTCTCTAAGACGGCTACCCTCCTATTTCTGTACGTAATTTTTAGTTGTCAGAAGTTTCGTTGGTTATTGCTAGTGGAATTAGGCAGCGTGGCCGCGAACTTCATTTTCAAAATTGCCTGATTTTTCCTTGACGATTCATATTCAAAATATAAGAAATTTAAATCAGATCAAAATCAAATTTAAAATCCTATTTAACGTCGAGTAATCAAGTTAATGTGGAGAATTCCTGAAAATAAAATTAAGAATCTAACGACCAAAGTTGGATAACCACCATAAAATTTTCCCATTGCAACCTGAAAAAAAAATTTCCCTTATTTTTTCCCTTCTTTTTTTAAAGAAATTTTTTTTTTTTTAGATTGCAATTAGAACATTTTATGGTGGTTGCCCAAATTTGGTCGTTAGATTCATTGGTTTATTTTCAGGAATTCTGCACATTACATTGATATTCAAATAACAGAATTTTAATCTTGTAATATTTATAACATAAAATCTTTAATAAAAGGAATAAAACAGAATTTCGGATAAAAATTACAGTTTTTCAAATGATTAATTTTTTAAAAACAAATAGTGTCTTTTCTACTATAAAATATGATTATTTAAGAGAATAGTTAAATATTCAACCGAAAAAGATCAATTCCCAACAAAGAAGTATCAGAGTTTATATTACATTTGAAAAAGACGAAAATTATATACAAGAAAAAGAATTTTAATACTAAAAAGACGAAATGTCAACAAATAAAGATTGATCAATCCTTAAAAAAATGTAAAATTCACATTTTCAGTTTAAAAATTAGTTTTAAACCAAAGAAAAAGACTTTTCGACTAAACATTTACATTTTCAACCAAATACATAAGCCTTCGATAAACAAAATTTTTAAAATGTAGTTTAACCTTAACCAAAACAGTTAAATTTTCGAGTAAAAAAGATTGTTTTTTTTTAACAAAATAGTTAAAATTTCAACCAAATAGATGAATTTTTAACTAAAAATATAAATTGTCAAACAAAAAAATGACTTCTTAACAACGTGATTCAACCAAATCTTTCAAACGAAATAATAGAATAGTCAAGCAAAGAAGAATAATTTTGAACGAAAATGTTGCATTTTCATACAAAATTTAATTTCTACTTAAACGGATAAACTTTTTATACAAAAGATACATTTTCAAAAACTAGTTGAATTTTCTGTTAAAAAGATTTCAGTTAATGATTCACGATGAACATATGAATTTTTAAAGAAGAAATAAGTTTCCACGGCAAAAAATTGAATTTTCAATCCAAAATGTTGATTTTTTAACCAAAAACGGATGACTTTAACAAAAATGTTGAGTTCTCTACCAAAAAGTTCGATTTTTACTCAAAAAGATGAAAATTCTTTTAAAACAGATGAATTTTTATTAAGATAAATTTTTTTTTTGAATTTTCATCCAAAAAAGATTCCAGTTGACTTTTCAAGATTAAAATATAAATTGAAAAACAAGTTTCTACAAAAAAATTGAATTTTCCATAAAAAATGAATTTATTTCAACCAAAAAAAAAAAAATTTTTAATAAAATAGTTGAATTCTCTACCAAATAGTTGCATTGTTATCCAAGAAAGATTAATATTGTTTTGTAACAGATGAATTTTTAATAAAAAACGACCAACTTTTTCTTAAGTTGCACTTTTATTTAGAAACACCCATATAAATTTTTAACAAAAAGTAAATTTTCACACAATATGATTTCAACAAAATTGATGAATTTTCAACCAAACATTTGCATTTATATTCAAGAAAGATGTCATTTCTGCTAAAGCTGGCGAATCTTAAAGTAAAAAAGAGAAACATTATTGAGTTGAATTTTCATCCGAGCAGTTACATTTTTATTTAAGGAGCATGAAATTTCTTCTAAAAACGATAAATTAAGAAAAATTAAAATAGTTAAATTTTTTATCCAAGAACTAACTTATTGCAAACAATAAGTTAATTTTCTACTAAATAGTCTGTATGACTTTTTAACAAGATTGTTAAAGTTTCAACCTAATAGTTGCATATTTGTCACCAAAATAAAATGAAAATTCTACTAAAACAGGTAAACTCTATATTAAAATTTTTTTTTTTAAGTCGAATGTTCATCCAACAAAAATACGAATTTTTAGCAAAAATTCAATTTTATAGGCAAAACTTAAATTTTCAACAAAAAAGTTGCATTTTTATCCACAAAAATGCAATAATTCTACTAAAAAAGATAAATTTTTATATCAAAAAGACAAACTTTCAATAAAAAAAAAAGTTTCTATCCAAAAAAGACTTCAGTTGACATATCAAAACCAAATATAAATTTTAAACAAAAGGTTAACGTTTGAACGATTTGAATTTGCGTCCAAAAAGGATGTATTTTCAATAAAATTGTGAAATTTTGAAAAAATAATACAATTTGTAATTAAAAAGATAACCTGTAGGAGAAAGTTTTTGCATATTTGCAAAAATTAAGTACATGAGTGAAGGAATCCCACCCCCCTTCCGTAACAAACCGTAACAAAATGTCTCGACTCCCTTCCCCCTTGAGCTGTTACGTAATTTAAGAACGGTCCCGTATTTAGAAATACTTTTCTGAAACAGATATTGCAATACTTTAATTTGAAATTAGCAAGTTATTGATTTTTTAAAGCTATTAGGTCAATACTAACTAATTACTGACTAATTTGCAATACTAACTTTCTGAGTTCCACTCTCCGTGTTATCATGAATTCTTTCGCAAAAATATAAACTGTAGGCACTAAGTGGCTTTTTAGGTTTCTGAAGTTCTTCTCTTCTCTGGAAAAAAGAAAAATAATCGCAGGATATTAAAATATGAAATTTATGTTAAGAACGAATGCATTTCGAAATACGCAGGTTCTACACTTCAAATCGCAAAATCTCTCAGTTATTAAATGTATTGTTTTTTAATTAAAATAAATTTGCCGACACTTCTTACGTATCTTTAAATTTTGACACCTAAATTAAAAACAACATTTTTTTCTTAGACTTTATATAGTTTTATAACTTGTTCAGAAATTCCACCTTTCTTTTCGGATTCTAGTGAATGTTATTGGCCTATTTCGAAATCTATAGGAAAATTTGAAAAAAGTTCAAAATTAACAAAATGGTAGTGATTTGTTTAAAAATAGGAAAAATCGATTTTCACAAAGAAAATCTTATTTACATTTTTTGCCAATTTTTTGTAAAATTGTGCCATTTATAAGAAAGACATTTGGTGACTTTTGCGGGCTAAACAATTTTTCTGACGAGAATTATTTTTAATGGACTTTTACATTCTTCTCGGAAACAATGAAAGGTACACAAAAATTACGATCAAACTTTCCACACCTGAAAAACTTCCACAAAAAGAATACTTCTTGCTCTTCTTTTGTCTTCTTGTCATCTTGTCTCGTTTAAAAGAAAAATACGAAAATTATATTTTCAAGAAAGAAGTTCTCTCGATCTCAAAAATAATTTAAGCCACATAAAACTGATGGGACGCCTTTCGTAAAAAAAGGGGGGAGGGGTCTAATATTTAAAAAAATCCTTACACGATGAATAGGCGTTCTCTTGTAAAAGGCTGAATTCAAAAAATATATATGAGTGGATTTTCTGAGAATATAGACTCTTTATTTTTCAGGCCTCGGACTGACTTCAGGAAAAAAATAGTTTAAATAAAAAAGTGTGCAATTGAAATATTAAAAATAAACTTTAATGTTTATTTAAAATGTTATTCGTCAATCAATAAATTATCCATATTCCTATTTATTTATCGCAGGATTTACAGTCTTTTTCCAATTCCCCTTTTTTCTTGTTTTTTCACTTGAATGGTCTGAATTAAGAGAACTAAATAAAAAATCGATTAGATAATAAATAACATTTTTTGTTTAAAACATTTATTATTTAGCTTAAAATAGTATTGTTTGGTTAATAATTTCATAACTTAGTTCACAAACTAATAAATTATTTGAAATTTTAATAATGTTGTTGAAGTCTTACTTTTTGGTTTGAAAATTTATCTCTTTCTGTAGACATTTTACACTTTTTGGTAAAAAATGCAATTTTCTGGTTAAAAATTATCCTGTTTCGGTTGAAAAATAACTTTTTTCCTTGAAAATAAATCTGCTTCGTAGCAAAATCGTATTTTCGGGACGAAAAATTAAAAATTTGGTAAGGAATTAAGCTATTTTCTTGAAAGTGTATGTATGGTGATGAAAAATCGTTTTTTGTAGTTAAGATTCAAACTTTTAGTAAAAAATTCCTTTCTTTAAACAAAAAAGTAATTTTTTAACTGTAAATTTAACTATTTTATTGAAAAATCATATAACTGGGTTGAAAGTTCAACTGTGTTGTAGAAAATTCGTATTTTCGGCTTTAGAATTAAATAATTTTGTAGCAACTGTTTGGTTGAAAATTCAGAAAAAAATTTTGTTTGTAAATCAAACTTTCTTTATTTTTATATTAAAATATTTTTTGTTGAAAAACTGTTTTATTTTTCGTTGAAAATGCATTCTTTTACGCAAAAAATTCAACTCCTTCTTTGAAGGTTGAACTATTTTCTTTTTTTGGGTGAAAGATTCACATTTTTAGGTCAAATTCCTTTTAAAAAAATAAAAAGTTAATTTTTTAAACCGAAAATCGAATTATTTTAATGAAAATTCAACTGACTACGTGAAAACCTAATTTTATTCTTGAAAATTCATATCCTCAAGTTTAAAATGCAACCGTTTTGTAGAAAATTCGTCTTTATGTATTGAAATTTTACAGTTTTGTAGAAAAATGAAACTAGCTGATACAAAATTAGTAGGATTTTGCATAATAACCAACAAATTCTAAAATATTTTTCATGGAAAACTAAAGAAATAGTAGCGTTAGCGGACAATTGTGAGAAAATATAGTGTCTTTAGTGTCAACATGTAGTGAGTTCGAAGCCTATATTTTCAAACAAATCTCTACCATTTTCTTAAATTTATTCAAATTTTGATGCGAGTTTTGAAAAAGGTTTGTAAATTCTCACAGGAATTCAAAAAGAAAGTTTAAATATCTGAATTCGCAAATGTCTGGTGAAAAATAAATCTTTTCCAATTGAAAAAAAATTGTTGTTGAAAACTCAAATTCTCTGTAAAAAATTCGCATTTTCGACTCGAATATTCAAGAATCTGGTAAAAAATTCAATTGTTTGGCCGATAGTTGCACTGCTTTGTTGAAACTTCATTTCTTTGGTTAAAAATTCAACGATTTTGTTTAAAAATTCTTTTAGTTTTGGGTTAAAATTTTATCATTTTTAGCAGAAAATTGATGTATACATTTTCTTTTAAACAAAAAGTTTTTTGTTGAAAATCCGTCTTTAGTGGTTAAATTCAACTTTTCTTTATCTTAAATTGAAATATTTTGTTGTGGAAATATCAAATATTACATTATATGCTGAAAACTCATCTCCTTAGGTTAAATGTTAATTTTTTGAACTAAAAATTCTACTGTTTTGAAGAAAATTCGTTTATCAAAATTGAAAATAATTTTTTTTGAATTAAAATAGAACTATTCCATTCTTTGTTACCATTTTATTTTATCAAGTTTAAAAATTCAACTATTTGGTTGAAAATTTCTGTAATTTGTAACAAATCTGTCTTTTTGGTAGAAAATTAATCTCCTTGGGTGAAAATCAAAATGTTTTATAGAAAGTTCGCCTTTTGGGCTTAGAATTACAACCTCTTGGATGAAAAAATGTTCTTTGTCAATATTTATACTTTTGTTGAAAATGCGTCATTTTAATTTGAAAATCCAGCAGTTTTGTTTCAACTTCTTGGTTGAAAATGAATCTACTTTGGTTGATGTTTAAAATTGACCCTTCTGTTCCAACTCAACTGTTTTTTATTTAAAATAAACACCTTTTCTTGAATGAACCCTAAATTCCCGAAAAAATTAGTCGATATAAATTACCTAAAATTAGGGAAAGGGCAAACATTACGGACCCTAAAAGGGGGGGGGGCGGGGGGTACGTGGTTCAAAGTTTTAGAAAATAACTGTACGCATTTTACGTATGGCTCCTACTTTTGTGAACATTTTTCTCTCAAATAAAAAAAAAAAGTGTCACTTAATTGCTACAAAAAAAAAAAATTTCGTCGCTGAGAGATTCTATGACTTCAAGTGTAGAACCTACCCGATCTGAAACGAATTCTAATTTAAGATTTAAGATATTTAATTTGATTTACTAACGTTACGCCGTATTTTGAGTTTCTTAGTTATCTTTTTCTTGTCTTCGGCTTTTTCAATCATTATACGCTGTTCAGGGGTTAAGCTGTTTTTATATTCGGCAAGTCGTTTTTTATATTCTTTAAATGCGTCCGCAAATTTGTTCTGCAAAATCTTCTTTTTCTCAGGATCATATGTCTCCCATTCTTTCCCCAATACAGTGAACAATTCTCTTTGGCTCATTTGTGGATTCTCGGCTCTTATTTTGGGAATAGCCTCTTCTTTATACATGAAAAAAGGTACAAGTGGTTTTTTTGGTGGTGCCACAAGTCCAAGTTTTTCGAATTCCTTCCCTGTTAAAAACGCACATTGTTGGTAACAAGGCAGTTGATTTCTGAAAAGATTTCATTCACTTGATTCATATGAAATTCAAATTTTACCTTCTGAAAAATTAATATCGGCAATAGTTCCTTACAGCCGCTGTTTTCTCAGAGGTTGTAGATACAAACTTTACTCTTAGAATTGGAAGTTTCAAGAAACCACTAAAGTTTATGGAAATTATGTACAAATTCTATATTTGTAACCGAAATTTTGGTATTCTAAGCGGGAGATAGTCTAGAAAAATATCCGGGTTTCTTGGTTCCTCGACGAAATATCAATTACGTAATTTCAAATGACAACAAAGGTCAATTTAGGGGAAAACTTGGGATTAAATTTGTCAAGCAAAAGTTGCTGATTGGTTAGAATTATTACTTTGAATACTAAAAATTGCTCACGTTCAAAGATAACTTTCAAAATTAATAAACTGCAAATAATATCTAAATTAATCATTTTCTCTTTTTAGAAAACGTTAAATTCGAAACATTTAAAATCCTCCGAAGTTCAAACAAAGACAACAAAGGGCTGATATAACCTCAATTTTAACTCCGAACATTTTTAAAATAACTTTCAACAGAATATCTTGTCATTTCAAGGTAGAGAATATATGTTATGTTTTCGACAAAATGATTTGTGGCTCATTGAATAATTATCACAAATTTCTAGGTTATCGCGTTTATTTACACGTGCTTAAAAAATTATACAAATATTTACCTTGTTTGCAAAAGTGTCCGACAATTTAAAAATGTCGAAACACTGTTAAAAATTGTCCGGCAAGTGGCCATAATACTGTCAAATGTTACTGTTTTCTTAATAAAATCACGACGCACAATTTTTTAAGATATAACAATTTTGCGGGAAAAACGAATAATAAAAAATTGGTAGGTTTGCTTTTGCGCCGTTCTGCGGTTCTGCGTTCCACCATGAAAAGAGGAATGTGGAAACGGAGCAGAATACTGAAACTTTTGAAATTTAAACGTAAAACGAGACGTGAAATTATTTCTTTTGATCAAAAACAGTTAAATTCATCCAAGAAAGACAAATCAGTTAAATTCTTAATAATTTTAATCTGTGACTGAATTCTAGCTATTAATCAATTATTTTAACTGGTGAATTAATAAGTTTCATTGATTTGACACTAAAAATAGCTGATTAATAGCACAGATATTACGTCATCCTAATATCTTTAGACCCACTATTTTTGTTCTCATAGCTAAAAATCAGTTACTTTTTGATATTAGTATAATTTTTACATATTCAAATTTTTATAGAACTAAAAATTTTAATTTTGATTCAAAAAATGTGGAATTTCTGCCAAAAGAGATCAATTTTCCAAGCAAAAAGACGCATATTCAACCCAAAAGAAGCATTTTATACAAAATAGTGGAATGGAATGTCCGAAAATATGATTTTTTAACTAAAAAAATGTTAGTTTTCAACCAAATAGTGGAATTTTCTACCAATATTATTAACTTTTTACCAAATTAAGTACAATTTTAAATAAAAAAGGTACATTTTCGGACAAAGAGATAAATTTTTATCTTATATGATAAATATTTTAATGGCTCAGTTAAAACTTCAGTCACCAAAATATTATTTCACAACAAAAAAACTAATTTTCAACAAAAATATTACATTTTTAACCAAAGAGATGAGTTATTAACGAAAATTTAATCTTCAACCAACTGTTTGAATTTTCAATGAAATACATGAAATTTCAGACAAAGAGATGAAATTTAAATTCAAATGGTGAATTCTTAACGAAAAAGTTGGATTTGTAATAAACTAGTTCAACTTTTAACCAACTAATTAAATTTTTAACCAAAAAATTATGTTATATTTTTAAATTCAAATTCAATTTTTTAATAAAATCATTTAATTTTCAACTAATCCGAGACATTTTTGTACGAAGAAGCTTAGTTTTCTAGCCAAATTTTCATAAAAATACATGAACTTTACAGAGATGAATTTTAAATTCAAATGATGAATCCTCTAACAAAAAAAATTCATTTGTGAGAAGTTAGTTGAAATTTTAACCAACTAATTGAATTTTTAACTATAAAATATATAAATTTTAAATCAGAAATAGTTGAATTTATTACAAAAATAAGAATTTTTAACAAAATGGCTGAATCTCCAACCAAAACAGAATAATTTGAAACTAAGCAGTGGCATGTTTAGGCAAAAGAGATAAAGTTTTTTACTATAGAAATGAATTTTCAAACCAAGAAGACGCATTTTCAACCTCAAATGATTTTTTGCTCAAGAAAGAAAAAACTGTGTACCAAATTGTGGAATTTTAATCGAAAAAGTTAATTTCTGAACAAAATGCTTAATTTTCAACCAAAATAGATGAATTAGTAATAACACAGACGAATAATTCCCTGATTACAGTAAATCATGTTTGTGGGATTTCCTCAGGTTGTAAATTATTTCTGCTAACTGAATTAATTTCATATCACGCATGCAATTTTGTTAAAGTGTGATATTTTTGTAATATTTATATTTTTCTTTCTTATTCTGATATAATTTCTTTTTTTTTTTCGTTTTTTTCGATTGATTTGATTTCTAGATTCTGTCGGTGGTCGCGCCTTGGAGATAAGAGAGAGTTTTTTGCCTGAAAAATGTGCCTGAAAAACGAAAACTCCCGTTTTCTTCCAAAACGAAACGAGATTTAAAAAAAGTCGAAGGGAAAAAATGGTTTCTTTAAATAAGATCTGAAAATTATTTAACAGTCCTTTTCGGTTTTTCATCACAACATGAAATTGTATTGTTGAGAAAAAAAAGTTTTTTTACCTCCACCCATCCACGCTAAAAGTAACGTAGCCATTGGCTTATGTCGGATTTTACGTTTATAAATTCTTAATAATACAATTATTGTTGCAAACTCATTGAATTAATTATGAAGCACTTTAAATTCCTAAGATGTCAAGTCGAAATATTTGGCATTTTTAAGAAAATAGTTGAATTTTCAAGCAAAAAAGTTTTTTTACTCAAAGAGATTAATTTTCAATACAAAAGACAAATTTTTAACAAAAAACAAATGATTGTCAACCAAACAGTTGCATAACAGCCAAATGGATGAATTTTCAAGGGAAAAGAGATGGGTTTTCCAAAAAGTAGTTAATGATTGAACCAAATAGTAAAATTTTTGTAGGCCAACAAGACGATTTTTTTAGAAGACAGTTCAATTTTTTACCATAAGTTACTTTTGAACCCAGAATTATACATTTTAAAGCAAGAAGGATGATTTGTCTACCATAAAAGAAGAATTTTCAATGAGGACTTTAACAAAATATTTGAACTTTTTAATAATAATTAGATATTTAGCAAAAAGTAGAATTTCTAACCAAATACATTAAGAATAGTTCGAATTGCAGTATTTAAATTAGGGATTGTAAAGATTTTATAATTATTCAACAATCTGGAAAAATTAAATATTTTATTGAGTTTTTTTAAGTTTTTGAATTGTCCTCTTAAATATTCGCACTAGTTCAAAACCAATCAGAACACTCCTTTTGCTTCTTCCCATTTCGAATTTTCCTTCGATCGATTTGGCGCGAATTTTAAGACCGCCGACATTCCCTATTTTATTTCAAGCGAAAGAAAAATAAATTGGTTAAAACCTGCAGAAATAACTGCATAATTGACATGAATTTGTCTTAAAAGTTGCAAACCAAAAGTGAATTCATTCTCTTTTTCTGAAAGAAAAGAAGAAAATGTTTTTCTGGAAGGTTTGTCAGGGATGTAGTGCTTAAATTCTGGGCCCTCTACGAAATAGATAATTTTTGTTCGTGAATTATTCTTAAAACTCTTATTTAATTTTCAATCCTCATTGATTATCCTATTAATTGAATTATTAGGAGTAAATACAATTTAAAAAATATTTAAAAAATACTAATTTAACCTCTTTTCCAAAGAGATTCTTTTTTTACGGGGGTGTTCTGCCGGCAGCGCCCTCGCTCGTGTTTACAACTTTACAGATTTGCAGTACGAGTTCGTTCGTAACGTCACGTCAAAACTGCAACACAATTTTCTACCGACAAGTTACTATGTAAAGGTGCGTTACTAACTTTTACAAGTCTAGGTTTTTTGGCATGCGTGTAAAAATCCTCGTGCTTGGAATATTCAGTTTGTCGCGACGGCTCGTTTAAAAGTGCAAAAAACGCCGGGATTTCGTCGCTACACGACAGTGGTAATCGTTACAAGGTTCGCCATTTTGTCCGGAGAAGGCCCGGTCGGGTTCGGGTGAACGAGAACGGGGTGAAAATAATCGAACTGTGGTTCCACGATACCGTCAAAATCGCCTAGGTAAAATTCACGCCTGGAATTCCAACTTGTGACCTTGACAGTGACAAACTGTTGCAAATTTGGGTCCTCTCGCTTCCGGGAAATTCGCACCGCTGCTTCGGTGGCTTTTGCCTGCGCGACGATCGTGTGAACCTTTCTTTTCGCGATTCCGAGGGTGTGTTAATCGTCATACTCATGCAATCTCGTTTTTGAATTTCCCGTGTAAACTTCACCAACAAAGTTCGTATCGAGATTTTTATTATTTTTCAGAGTGTGACAGCTCTAAAACGTAACGTCTGTCCGCCCCCTCCCTCTGAATGGAGTTGCATTCCGAGAGGATGATATCGTCATCGTCCCTTTCGGTAATCGCGAAACTTAAGCAGATCTTGATACTCATGGCATTGTTTTTTTTATCCACATCACCCCCGTTTTGGAGAATAATTTCGATTTCTTTTTAGACCGTTTTTTTGTTTGGCAGTTGGCAGACTTCCGGGAATTTTCTTTTCGAAGTTCTCGTTCTCACGTCTCTCAGAATAGGCAACTTGCAAAAAGGAAGTGGCAGTTCCAGAGATTCTATAAATCTTTTCTGTTGTTTGTGCGTTGCATCCGAAATTATTTTTAACCACATTTAAAAAGGGTCTTGAGTATGTGTATTTTTTCCGTGAGACAGGTTTTTTTACTTAACTATGAAAAGAAAGATTGATAGTACTTGTTGGTAATTGAGTGTTGTTGATCATTTGATAATCTAATCTAGCGAAAAATCTCAAGGCGAATTCGTTTTTAGCTCGTGAATATAAACAAACCATAGTTTGACCTCTCCATGCTGGTCACTGGACCTGGAATCCGCGAAAGACTAGGAATTTTTTGTGACCGAAGATAACAGTGGTTTAATGTTTTTCATTTGAAATGTTTGTTTTTACAGAGAAACTGTCGTATCACTATAGGTATCAATTGATAGCATGCGAGTTTGAATGAGTTTATTTTGAAGTTATTTAAAACTTTAATATAAAAAGTGTTATTTAATAAGTCTTTTAAATTTCAACAATAAATGTAAAATTGTTCAGTTTTTAATGTTTCTTTATACTTGATAGTGCATTTTAAACTAAATAGTTTAGAATTTAATCCTTTAAACTTCAAATTTTGAATATTGTACAATTTTAAATGAAAATAATTTTAAATTGTGCAATTGCATTTAATGCGATTTCAGTAAAAGTCTTGATCGTTCAGAATCTTTTAGTTTTAAGCTTGAAATTACGTTTTAAATTTCAAAATTTATTAATATTAGAATTAGATAGTTGATATTTTTGTAAAAATTGGTGCATTGTGGATTTTGATGGTTTTGTTTCTTTTCTTTTTTGTTACAGATAATGTAGGTATAGGTTAGTTAAACGAGGCCTTTAGGATAAACTCTATTTAATGTCAGTGAATGAGCTAAATGCTTGTTGGCGGTGCGTTACTCTTAGACCAAGGAATTTTAGAGACATTGGAGAAAAGTGAATATAACACAGAATGACGATCGCTACAAGAGGCCAGGGGGGAGTCGGCATCGATCCTTCCGAAAGCCAGCAGAATCCACAGGTTCGTATTCTTTCTGTCGTTTTTATGTCAGATTTATTTGGAAGAAAATGGAGTTGATTTTCTTCAACATGCAGTTGAAATAACATTTTTTTGAATTTACACTCTCAAAAATCGAATTGAAACTGCATATTATTCCCGTTCTTTAAATTTATTGTTTATGTTTATAAACGCTTCAGAAAATTGAATTTTCTTATTACTACAAATCTAGTTTTTGGCACAAAAGATTTATAACGGTGTCTGTCTGATCGGGAAACTGATTCATTGTCCGGCATTTGTGAATACAAATGGCACATATGAAAATTAAAAGTGGTTTCATATATTTCATTACTCTAATTCTGAGTTGGAATAAGGAATTTTTCGGAAGAATTGAAATTCTGACTTGGAATAATGAATTTTCTAAAATTTGGGACAAACTTCCAATAAAGAAAACTAATTTTGACATTTGAGACATGGAATTCCCGTACAAATTATAATATTGACTTTTGAACAGGGGAATTTCTAAAAAATGGAATTTTTACTTTGAAACAGGGAATTTTCACTTTGGAACAGGGAATTTTCTTAAATAAAATTAATTCCGGTTCAGAAGAAGGGAATTTAAAAAAAAGTATTTGTTCAAATTCAGAATTATAATTCTTCGATAAAATTCGCTGTTCCAGAACAAAATACTAATTTTTTATTGCCAAAAATGACCTGATTTTTCAACTGAAAGTTATAATTGTATATAAAAACTTCCTTGTTCCAAATTCATATCTTTTTAACTCCTTTAAATTGACAGGGAAAAATTCACCTGGAAAAACCGGGAATTTAAAATCATCTGTTGGGTAGACACCCCGTTTATACCCAAATCGCTTTTTTGTTTTTAAAATTTTCTTTATGCTGTTGTGAGTTAGTACTAGTTTTAACTTTAAAGTTAATCAAGTTTTAAATAATTCTGTTCAATTGAATAACTTTCAGTTCAAATAATTAAATATTTATAATAAAATGACAATGTTTAATTTAGACGTTTATAATTGAAATATCCATGCCACTCACTTTGTAAAATTAAGTTGACACTGAGTTATTTTTAATTTTAATATTGATACTTGTAAATTTTTTTCTGTAGAAGAATTAATCAAATTGGCATTTATTACAAAAATTAAAAGAAAAATCTAAGAAAAAATTCACAGCGTCATAAAATGATTCCAGTTTATCGGAATTAATGGTCCATTCTTGCATCCAAACAATGAAGATATTTTTAGTTTCATGTACATGACAAATAATATTCTACATCGTAATTATTGTTTTGTATGGTTATTCGATTGGATTTTCAGACTATTTCTAGATGAAATGTTGAATGCCATTAAAAACTCAGTAAATTTATGATTAAGTCTATGTTTTTTAAATCATAATAGTGTCATTTCTCATTTGTTTAATATATTAAATCAACAAAACAAGATTTCTGGGCCCGGTTTGCAATAATGTTAAAGTTTGATAAATTTATAAAAGCGTGTATTCCCAAGAAAACTAAATGATCCTAATCCAGTTTTTCATCTCATAAATTTAACAACTGCGTGTTTTTTTTTTTTTACAAAATCGCGAAAATATATTAAGGTAATTTTTGGGCCTGTTAAATATCTGTAAAATATGTATTCGTTGATATGCTTAAATTTCAAAACATTTGCATTGCAGGATTTAAGAATTTCTGCAAATATGAGAATAAAAACTGAATAAGGACCAAGAAATAATGTTATTTTTATATATGATTGAATATTTAGTTTTTTTTTTTGACGGAAAAACAAATGTTCGGTATCCAGTTGCCATTCCCATAATTTTAAGATTAATTTTTTTGTGTATCGATAACTGGTGTCCTAAATTACTTGAAATCGTTTTATACCTTTCTTAACTTTTATTGTTCCTAAAAATAATTCGAAAATGTGATAATTCTGTGATAAATATTCTCTTGAAAATGTCGCGTGGGTATTCGTAATACTTGAAGCAAGTTAATCAGTATTTCACAACTGCATGAAATAGAACTAAAAGTATTAGCTTTTTTTCTTTAAAACCTTTTTTCGTCAAACAAAAATCAAAAGTACTTTGTAAAAAAATGTTTGAAAATTCAAGGTGTTCTCCGGACTGTAAATTTTATATCAGTCTCTAAAATTCTTTTAAATTCTGAACAAGAATAACACATTTTTATATGAAAGGAAACCTTGTTTTTTTTTAGACTTTTGATTATTTTTTTATCAAATTATTTCCTAATAATTTACTCTTCTTTCGTAATTTTAATTTTTTTACTAATAATTCAAGTGTTCACTGAAATTTTTTATTCGTGAAAAGAATAAAAAGCATTTTTTTATCAATCCTGATAAAAGAAATCAATGAGACAAAAAGAAAAACATAAATTTCCTCATTACTATTAAAAGTTTTGCTTTCGTGAAATAATATTCGTACTTTTTTAATATTCCGTAATTAAATATACTTCATTCATTACATTGTTTATCGGAAAACGCTAAATGGTCTTTAAAGTTGATTAACTTTTAATTACTTTTCTGTACTAATCGAAAGTTGAACAAAAGCATATATATGAGATTATTGCGCAACGGGAAAATACTGAAAATGAAATACTATTCCTTGATAGTTGTGTAGTTTATCTTTTGTAAAATTAATATCGTTTGGAATAAAAATTTTGTTGTATTTACGCCTTCATGTCACTTCGAATTGGAGCTTTGATATTTGAGTTATTTCCAATGTTTGTGGTGCATAAATTTGAAATATAAGTTTTCCATGTTATTATTAATATTCTATATAATCTCTTTTTTTAAATTTTATCTTTTTTAGATGTCCCCGATTAATGTTTCAAGAATTATAAATAGAAGTGGATGGTATTCAAAATAAGCGCATACAATAATATTATTCAAGGTTACAGTTAAAAAAAATAATTGCAATATGAATCCCGTTTTTCAATAATAAAATTATAAATGTAACAAAAAATTTTTTTCGTAAACTCAAAGCTTCAATGCTGCAAAAATATAAAGCTGAACTGGGAGT
Organism: Druon quercuslanigerum; assembly: GCA_010014905.2. Lineage (NCBI taxonomy): Eukaryota > Metazoa > Arthropoda > Insecta > Hymenoptera > Cynipidae > Druon > Druon quercuslanigerum. The sequence continues at coordinate 29,969 of JAAAKG020151911.1, forward strand.
GTTAATAGTTTTTCCAATAATTTATTTACACTGTCTTCCGCGTTAATAATATTTGAGTTTTTTAAAATAAATTTTGCATTTATTGATACAAATTCCATTTCCATTGGTTTCCCCAGAATAATTAGATGCCTTAAATGACCCCCCCCCCATCCCTCCGAAAATAGAATCTAATGTTATTTCATCCTTAAAAATTCATCTAGTGTGATCGATAATCTCCTTTTGTTTTTCAGATGCATAGTCCACCGGGTTCGCAACAATTAGCAGATACTATGTCGGGCCTTCAGCTAACTGATAATACAATAAAAACTGAGTGCGCCAACGAGACGGGCACTTCCACCGAGGAAGGAAATCAGCAGCGTCTAGAGCCTGAGTTTCCGCATACAAAGCTCGCTACATTAGATGAAAAAATATCTAGTCCGAGATGGGTTGTGCCGGTTTTACCTGAGCAAGAGTTGGAGTGTTTGCTACAGGCGAGCATTGATCTCTGCAAAAAGGGTAAGTTTTCACTCTCCCCTTTCAAGATCAATTCCCTTCTCGCATTTCCATTCTAAATTCTTACCAGGTTAACATATTTTCAGGAATTGACGTTCAAAGCGAGGCGTGTCAACGCTTTTTTCGCGAAGGACTGACTATCTCTTTCACCAAGATTCTGACCGATGACGCAGTCAACAGTTGGAAGTTGAATATTCATAATTGCATTCATGCAAATTGTGAACGTCTAGTAGAACTGTGCGTTTTAAAATTGGATGAGGATTGGTTTCCTCTTCTTGATCTTCTCGCCATGGTCTTTAATCCCAATAACAAGTAAGCTCATCTTCAGAAATATATTTACAGGCCTCACAGCCTGGTCCCTATGTCCCCTATTAGGGCGTCTACCCTACCTAGAATTGTCAGGGAATTTTCATATTCCTTGAAAATTTAACAGTTTGCTTGCAACTTTTTCTCTTTCTTGACCGAAAAAATGTGCCTTAATTGAAAATGTAACTCATGCTAAAAAGTCCTCTTTTTTTATTGAATTTAACTATTTTGGATTAAAAATTAACATCTTTTTTGGTTGTATTATCATATACTACATTTTTCATTTTGAATTAATCCTTTTTGGAATAAAAATTTCATTACTTGGTTGAAAGTTGAACTCTTTTTATTAAAAATTAATTTTTTGGTTAAAGATTCATCATTTGAATTAAAAATCCATCTTTCTGGTTAAAAATTCGTTTTTTTCTTCAATTTTTGGTTGGAAAATTATATATTTATACCCCTGTTAAATTGAAAT
>JAAAKG020151922.1:0-31238 GCA_010014905.2 Druon quercuslanigerum
AAGATTCATTGACATCTGAATCTATTTTTATTTATATTGGACCGTATGACCAGAATAAAACACATTCTCTCATTATTGATATTAACGGTCGAAGAAAGCTCACAGTGTGGATAAACTCCAATCACTAAATTCTTAATAAACAAATTTGTTATAAAAATTTTATTATATCATTCGTTCAGCGGGACATAGTTAACCTGTACTTTTCAAAAAACGTCGACGCCAATAATTTTCTTTTTCGTTTACTGCATTCATGTAGGAGGGCACTTAAGCTCAGAGAATTAACAGTAGTTTAAAGCTCGTTACTTACTTTCTCACACTCAATGACCTTCATTACCTGTTCATTCATTTGGATAAAAATAGGATATAAGATGATATATGCAAAAGAAAAAGTACATATTTGCTCTTTTTGTTAAACGAATACATTTTTCAACAATCGTGAAATAATCTGAGCCGATAAGCTCCTGAGCGACTTGAGCAAATTCTTAGACGGAAGGGTATATATACATAATATTAATAAATACGACGATCCGGCAAAAGTCTCATGCGCCCTGAGGACACGGAGCGACCCAAGGACGAACGCCTTCTGCATTTTCCCGGCAAGTGTTTTAGTATATTGTTCACAGGTTGGGATGCTTTTCAGGCTATTAGCCAGTGAAAGTTTGGCACCTCCAAGAGTGCCGAGGATAAGGAAAATTAATTTAACTCCCTTACAAGGTCTCTATACCTCTCTTTCTTTTCATTCTCCTTGGCCATGATTTTTCTATCAGCTGATGCCGAAAATTCGATAACAAACGTGGTTCGCTTCTCAAAGTCAAGGATAACTAAGTTTAAATTAATAATAATAATTATTATAAGTAACTAATTTAAATTTTCAGTATATGCAGCACTTCTCATCCTCGAAAATTGACTCTATTTCCCTAGGAGCGTTTAGCGGAGCGATATTGAGGTTAACGCCGTAAGAGTGACAGAGATGGTAATAAGGCACTCTTAGTGCCGCTTTTAGCATTTGGATGTAGGGCGTTCCTACATGAGTTAAACAATTTGATAGTATGTGTCCTAGATGCTCGGGGTGTGCATGGCACGCCCTGCAGGTATCATCGAAAATGTCTTGGCTCAAAATGTGGCGACGGTATTTTAAGGTGCAAATGACACCGTCTTGACATGCAAAAATAAAACCGTCCGTGCTCGACTTTGATCCGGGTGATTTAAGGAGAGCAAAAGTCATCTCACATGACACTGACTGATCCTCCACATTTCTGTGTTGCTTTCTTCCTCGCCCACTAATCGGAAGACCAAATCTTCCGGATGAGCAATTAATATCTGCTCCGGAGAGTATCCTTTATAGATTTCACATCCTGAATGCGCCTCTGTGGCACACCCAGGTACGTATAAGTCTCTTCAGCACAAAGGTGTCGTATAGCGCTTCTATCGACGAGCTCAGGGTCTTTAGACATGCCATTAGGTTTTCATCGCTTCAAATAAACCTTGGCGCATTTTTCTAACCTAAATTCCATTCTTATTTCCTTAGTGTATCGTTCGACAATCCATAAAGCTACATGCAGTTGCTCTTTATTTTTAGCACAGATCTTAAGGTCATCCAGGCAAAATACGTGAATGACCTTGTGTTTTCGTTTTGTAGGTAACACACCTCTTTACCAAGCGACCTTGTTAGTTGTCACAAGATTTTTTCCAGATGAGATAGTAAACCTGGTTTTCCAAATTCGCATTGATCTCTCTATGCACCTCACGATTTTCGGATGAACCTTTAAGCTTTCAAAAAAAAAAAATAATAAGTTTATGGGAGGTCGAATCGAAAGCTTTCTGGTAATCAATCCAGGCCATCGATAGATCACGCTGGTAGAATGCTGCATCTTTGTAGACACATCTATCGATAAGCAGGTTCTCCCGACATCCTGCTACGCCTTTCTTTGAGCTGGGTTGTTCATATATTTCTTGCAACACAGGTTCCATTTTCCGAACAATCCTATAATTTACGATAACTGTGAATATCTTATACAGTGTATTCAGACAAGTAATTGGCCTGTAATTCTTTGGGTCAGCTAAGTTGCCCATTTTCAGCAAGAGTGCTGCGCGCCCTTCCACGAACCACTCCTGAATTGGCTCTTCCGACTTCAAATACGAGGTGAAAATACGGGCCAGATGCTGATGGGTTAAAGGTGACTTCTACCATCAGAAGGTCTTGATACCATCCGGTCCAGAAGCGGAATGGTTCTTCAGACCTCTCAATACCTTTTTGTGTTATTATGAGAGCATCACACAGCTCTTTGAAGCTATTTATGTTCTCTGATTCTTTGTCCAGTCTATGTTGCACTTTGTAGGCTTCTCTCCAAAATGCTTCGACCTTCTTGGGTTTGATCGGGTGGTCGATAGTCACTGGAGGGTCTTGAAAGAGTCGAGATTTGTCAGAGAGAAATTGTTGCTTTTCTCTGACCCACCTGTCTCTCCACTGTAGTTTTCTCTTAGCGTCAGATAGTATCCGTATTCTCTTAACAATATGCTGTCTGATGGTCAACCGCTTTGACTTGTTAAGTGTCTGATAACGTATCAGGAGGTCACGCGTGAACTTTCAAACCTTGGCGGTAAAATTCCTGCCAGATGCATTTCACACACAACAATTAATAGTCCAGAGGTCGAAATCTTCGGAAAATTGTACACTAAGCTCTTCATCCATTTCAGCCAGATCTTTAGGCTTGAGAATCATAAAGCATCGCTCGTCTTCTATCGGATGCCTGATGGCTCTGCTGCTGACTTGTTCTGGCTCTGGTAGAGTAGCTAAAAGAGCAATATCTCTGGGTGTTGCTCGCACCACAGATCTTACACTCTCACAGATCATTCAGTCATGCCATGTAATTCTCTCGTTTAGGGGTTACACTCGCTTCCTAGCATTCTAGCAAGTCATGATTTGCTCGCTGCATCTACCTAAAATCCCCAAGATTTCGCTGATCTATCGCAATGACTTTACCTTCATTGGCTCCCCCAGCTCTATAGTGATTCAAGTACCACTGCAGTTGTATGGAGTATAGGGCGAATAGAGAAATTCTCGCTGAAAACAGAGGGCTAGGTGGAAATAAAATACGCTTGGAGGACCAAACACACTTAGAACCCCAAGTCAAGGCGTGAAAAGCCGTGCTGAGGACTGAGTGGCACCAGGGAGTAGTGTTTCGATCGGTGTCTCTAGGATACCAGGTTACCTCCTTGAGTATATAGATCTTACCCCCGCATGCGGGGCTCTGCGAGGGTGGACCTTTACTTGCCTAGCTACTCGTGGAAACGTTATGGAGGATCAATTACAAAGACACGTTGAATAAGTGAAACCGAGTATTTGCGAGGAGTTTGGTGTACCTTTGGACGTTACGGAGGAGGTGGACCGGAGAGAAATGTCAGTTAATAAGGTGGAAATTGCTGGAATGGATGTCAAACTCTCAGGGACATACCATCTCTTAGAAGAGTTGCAAGGCACCATAGAAGTAATAGTAGAATTTAGCAGCGAGAAAAAGAACATGTGGCGGAAGGTATCTTGTAACAACTTCAAAGCAACTCTGTGACGACCAAAGGGCTTCATAGGGATCTTGTCAAGAACGTTGGGAGAACTGCAACAAGGAAGCCAAAACGGAACTTAGACGGAAGAGAACGTGCGAACTCCCGCTCTTCATCCTGGGAAGCGAAAGAGGAACCCTACTCTGAGTCCCGTCGAGGCAAGTTCCTTAAGGCCAAGGACGAAGAAACGGATGACCCGTGCTGGAAAAGCGACAATGTCAACTCCCAAAAAGGATGAGGGAGGGGTGTCTACATCTGCACCAAAGGCAAGAGAGGTTAAAACGAAGTAGAGGCGATCTAGACCCGACGCGGTTTTTAGAAAACCGTCGGAAGGTCTCACCTACGCTGAGGTCCTCAGGGACCTCAAGCAAAAAGTGAAGCCTGACGCCCTTGGAGTGAAGATCATGGACGTCAGGGAGACCAGAGGCGGAGAGGTCTTGGTGAAGCTAGGACCTGCAGCGGACGGCAGTACAAAGCTGTCCGCTACTATCAAGGTGGAGATTGGGGACGGGGGAAGCGTACGCGAACTCACCCCCTGTGTTAAGGTCGAGGTTCTGGACCTCGACACAATAACGTAGGAGAAAGAACTGGAAGCTGCGGTGTGTATACACTTTGGTGAGGCTACGTGTGGCGACATTAAGGTTAGTTTTACTAAGAAGGCCTTTAGAGCCAATCTGAGGGCGTTCGTAGAAATGAGGGAGGAGTTTGCCGCAAGGCTCGTGCAGACAGAATTGCTAAAATATTTGTAGGCTCAGGGGGGGCGATCGCCCACCCTCGCCCCTCGCTAGATCCGCCCTTGGGATCGCTGTCCTGCCGCGTGCGTAGAAAGACGGAGGTCCACAGGTGCTACCGCTGCCTAGGCTTTGACCTGGCACTCCGCAGTGCTTCCTGTGCGCGACTGAAGAGGAGAAACCCCGGATACATTATCTACCGGGGAGTATGAGGTGCTTGGCGTATAGGGAGTTAGCCTCGTTAAAGAAGCCTCCCGGATGCACAAGCTGATAACGTAACTGGGCAGGTTCGGAAAGAAGCCCATAAATACAGAAGAAGCCCAAGCTGGGACAATAGAGGAGAGCCGAGGCACGACTAAAGAATGGCATTCCCCTGAAGTAATGCGAAAGCGGTTCCAGGGGGGAGTTATGCCAAGGAGAAAGGGTGGTGTTTTTTAGTGAGTCGTTAGTAGCATCATTATAGTGATCAATTAAAATCTTTGTCTATATTTATATATGCTAAGATCGCTGTAGTGATGCTATCAATATCCCCACACTACCGAGAAGTGCGAATCTTCTCAGTGTGTTATAAGCACATTTTTCACCAGCCCTCGTAAAAAAATGTTTGGTGTCATCATTGTTGTTCCCATGAAAATCTAGGGAAAGGGGTTCGTCCATCATTGTAAAGCCCGCATGCAAGGATAAGGCTGCGTACTCTGAGAAGCCGCCCTATATCTCAGAGTCACCGTTATAGACACCTGAACCAGGTGCCATTCAGCTTTCGGCACGGTTTTTACAACTGCGCTTTGTGGTTAATTCCTTCAGGACAACCCCTGAACAAGTTTCTGCGACTGCCTAATAATTTTTTGTAACTATATTCAGCAGAAACCCTTGGTACAGGGGCCCTCTATCCGCAACCCGAGGACGCGTTTGTTGGCTTTTTCATAGGCCTTCCGGTTTGATTCTAGAGGAATCAAAACCTAACCGATATATACCGATATATACCGATATAACCGATATAACCGATATATATATATATATATATATATATATATATATATAAATATATATATGTATGCACATAGGTTATGCGAAACAGGAGCGATGACGTTGAGCAACCAATCAAAAAGCGGGTATGAACGGGTCCGCCGCGACGAGACCGCTCTCGATACGAATGAACCCCCACGTAGACAGTCTGCGCTGAACACTCGACGAGAAGCAGTGTTCGGCGTCAGGCGCTCGTACACCGGGAAATCACACGCTGTTTATGGAACCAAGCCCCCCAAGCCTGAATTCATTTTCGTGGGACAAAGTTTTGGGTACCAAGTACCAGTTAACGTTTATCGGTAGCGCCAGCTGGCGTCAATAAAAACGTGACTATTGTCAGTGATAAGCGCAGAACGTATGTGTGGGTCGTGTTGTTAATTGGAATTTTCCGGTATGTATTTTTAGGTTATTATTTATAATAACACGATCATTGCATTATCTTATTCACCGCCATATTATTAGAATTAGTTGTTTTAATCGAGTAAGATAGGTATATGATATTATCGAAGTCGTTTAGCGGGATATAGATGTAGAAAATAATAACAAACATGTATTTTTAACGTATTTTTGTCAACTGTATTTTATCATAAAACTCGTTTGGTAGTTAGTTTTTACAAAATAAGTAATGAAAAAAATATTTCTTACACCTGGCAAGCGAGACATACTTATTCTTAAAGCGTGTAAAAAATGTATTATTCTACGAGGGTGCTCTCAAATTGTATTCACTTCAACATTTATATGAGATAGAAGCTTGAAACATAAATGATAGGAAAAAAATTCTTAAGGCTTGAACGCGGACTAAATGAGTTCTTACACTGCTTTGAAAATGAAAATTGTGAATGTCCAAGGCGCTCTTATTTCATGATATAACACAAATGATGTTAATCCCATATGATTGGTTAAATCCGGATTAAGTTCCAATTCTGGTTAAATTCCAGAATCTTTTTATACTTGCTATTCAAAGCAGTGAAGATTTGATAGTAAGCAGAATGGTATCCTTTATGGGCACTATTAATTTTCGGTAGAACCACATTCGAAAATTTAAATTTTCGTAAACTTTCCGGATATTTAAAATCAGTGCACATATTTAAGTTTTCGATTTTAAATCCAAGAATTTTTTGAGTACATTCTTTTGCTGTATAGCAAATAGACACTTTCTTAGGCATTACGAACAAGAATAAGCGTTTCTCCCACAACAAGAAACAGAGAAATAGAGTTGTTGATCGGATGAGATCGCAGCAGCTGGTCAGGAATGGGAGTGTGGATTTCGAAAGCTATTGTGCTTGAGAAGCTACAAAAGAAGTCTATACGCTTTTTATTGTATGTCGATAAAATAAAAACCGGCGATACAAAAAATTTCTAAATTTTAACAACTTTCAATTTATCAAATAGAAGATCATACATTTTAAAAATTATATTATCGTCATAAAAATTATTCATAATGAGTGTCAAGAGTTGTAATTTTACTCCTTTAAGTTTTAATTTTCAATAAAGTGAAATTTTTATTATTATCAAAGTAATTACATTAAAGAAGTGTTTTAATCTATCCAAGAATTAGTTTTTTAATGAAAATTATATACATATATACTACAATCGGCGAAAAAAAGCAGGCATCTAGTTAATATTTATTTGATATCTTAAAGTTATCTGTGTGAAAAATTTTGAGGACGTTAATATCAAAAGATTTTTCTTGCATTGCAAACTAAAAAATTTAAAACAAGGGAAGGAGTTTTGGGCATATTCAAGACGATTCGAGTTTAGAGATTTATTTTTTATACACGAGGCAATAGAAACAAATTGAAAAAATTTATTAACATAAAAAAATAACTCACTCAACAAATTGTAGTTAAACAAATTTGAGAAATAGTAAAAATTGTTGCTTAGAATTACAAAAATTTGTAACTGTTCTATCTCAAGTTCTAATAAAGATATTAAAGCGATTTAAATACCAAACTATAAAGGATAGGCTCTACAATTATTTAAAATCTCCCTAAAGGATGTCATTCTTTTTGCTTTCGTGAAAATCTTGATATCTTTAGACATTTTTTTTTTGTTAGAAAACAAGTGTCAAAAAGCAGGAGGGCGCTCCCGAACTCTTGCCCAGACATTGCCGCTTCTTCTCGCAGGCTGCAAAAAACAGAAACCCCCCCCCCTGGTTTCCAGCACATACTTTACGACACCACAAAATATATGTATTAACAAATTTGAGAAATGATGCAAATTTGTGTTAAAATTACAAAAATGTGCTTGGAGGACCGAACGAACCGAAAGGAGCCTCTACAAAGTACCTGTAAAGACTCCGCTTCGTCCCCTTTCGGTTTCTTCTTAAAAATCGCAAAAAACAACACGATCCACTTTTAAATTGTGGAAATTCAAATTCCACGTTATAATTTTCATTAAAAACTCGCAAAGTGATCGCAATACTTTTTTTTGCATCAGTAAAAACTTTAAAAAATAAAATACCTTTTATTTACATGAGCTTCTCTTTTTACGTTAATTTAATTATTATTGCATGTTTGTTTACATTTATTTGCTAATTTTAAATTTTATTTGTAAACTTCGCGCAAAATACTATTTGAACTATTATAGCGATTACTCCGTGAGTCCGAATTTCAACAATTTAAAAGTTTATCTTGGTGTTTTTTTTTTGAGTTTTTTAAGAAGGAACCGAAAGAGGACCCAGTGGGGTCTTTACGGGTACTTTGTAGAGTCTCCTTACGGTTCCTTCGGTCGGCCAGGGATCACCTTAATATCTTAGCTAGGAATGAAGGTAGTACATTTGCACAATTTTGTAATTTTAACAACAATTTTCATTATTTCTCAAATTTGTTAACTGCAGTTTGTTCATTATTTTTTTCTTAATATTCATGATTTTTTTCAAATATTTCCATGTCTGTAAAGCTCAAAAATTGTTTTACGTTAACGTTTTTAAGCTTATTTACGTAGAACAGTTTGAACTTTCAAATGACTATTAACTTTTTTTGGCTGCGTTATTAAGCTTCAAACGCAGATGCTTGCCATTTTTGTTCCCGATAGTAAGCATTTAAAGTCGATATTTTCACTACAGAGTTTCTCAGGGAAGCAGGGCGAGAACGGTTGCGAATGTCGTCATGGAAGGATCTCAGTGCACGAGTACACACTCAAGTATATTGTGCAATAATATGCATTCCAATTGGAAATGGTTCTGGTGGCTATAACTGTTTCTGTTTCGATCCCCCCGAATTAAGTCCAAGGCTATTTGAAGGCGACCTGCGATAATGGACTGAAAGCGAGAGTTTGTTGTAAATTTATATTAATTATGGCGAGCTGAGTAGAAAATGATCTGTTTTGTATAGTTCATCCACTGCTCATGCTCAACTATGACAAACCCTATTTATATAGTAACATTAAATAATAATTTTCCCGTGCGCACTGTAGCAAGAGCGTCATAGATGCTCTCAAATTTAACATTCAAAGCGTTCAAGTCGTAAGAATATACAGGGTGTCCCAGGCTGAAGTATCCAGAATTATACAGCTGGGTATAATTTTAATTCCTCTTTCAAAAATCAGTTAAAGTTTTAGTTTTTGAGTTATAAAATATTTAGGCTGGACCATTCAGGAACGCGGTATATTCCAGGTAATAAAGGATTTTTCACCACAAAATTTTAGAATGAAAACGAGGTATGCCATGATGCAGTGTCCATGCCTGGTATAAATGACTATTAGGTTTGCAGGCAAAAATATTTGGACATAACGAATTGCGCAATTTTTAAAATTAGCGAAATCATATTTTTGAGAGATTGTGACCAACGCATTTGGTCATAAATAAACCGGTATTATTAACAGTATTTTCGCCAGTAATTTTTCTGACAATTTAACTACAATCAGTATCACTATCCAGTTAATAATATTTACCAATTTCAGCTGTATATCTTGAAAATTACGACTCCAATAATTGTTATAAAAAATAACCCCCCCCCCCCCCCAATTAACGAAAAAAAAATATTTTCAGCTTAAAATCACGCGCAAATTGTAAGTTTATATTGGCTTTAATTCCGCTTGTTTATGATGAAAATTACAAAATTTATTGCATATGTTTATGAGACAAAAACGTACCACTCTTCTGCAGCCATTGTTAACGTACTTCATACTCAAACATCAATTAGCGGCTAATCGTAAGTTACATTGTATCTTTTTAGGGTAAAAATTTGTTAACTCTTATGGCTGTGCGGACGACCAAAAAAAGTTAGCCCCACCAAAACAACAATACCTTTTCTAATAACAAATAGTTTTTCTCAACAAATATTTATTATTTTGAGCTCAAATTTTGCATATGCTTTCAGCTTTATAAAACACACATTTTCAGAGACTTTGATGAATGTGAATGCAATTTTCGCAAAAATTACCAGATTTTGCAAAACAGTCATTTTTACCGGTTTTTATTACTTTTTAAAGGGAAAAAATGAAACAATTTTAATGTGCGACCTACCAAATTAAAGATCTTTTTAACACCTTCAATTAATGATTAAACTTTTTTTCGCAAATCAATACGTTGATCGCAATCTCCCAAAAAGATGATTTCGCCAACTGGAATTTTGCGCTATTCGTTATGACCAAATATTTTTTCATGTAAACCTATAGGCCTTCATACCAGGCATGGACAATACATTATGACATACCTGGCTTTCATTCTAAAATTTTGTGGTGAAAACACACTTTTTGGCTCTTTGTTCCCTGGACTAGGTCACTAGACTACATAAGACTCCTACTTCCGCACGCGCGACTGTTTATTCTGTGCTCCTGATTAGTACAGCCAAAATATTTTATAACTCAAAAACTAAAACGTCAACTGATTTTTGGAAAAGGAATTTTCTATTTAATCTTTTTATTTGTGTACAGCCGTATAAGTCCCGACACTTTAGACTGGGACAACCCGTAGAGGTCGCGGTAATCAAACCAGAAAGTAAAACAGTGACCCCGAAAGTAAGCTCTTCGAAGTTAACATGCAAAATCTTTCTGGTTATGTTTTTGAATTTTTTGGGAAAATCGGTTGTTGGCGAGTCGCTGCAAAGGATACCTCGCCAATCCTGACCCATTTCAAAATAAGAGAAACAATTACTTCGGATAAGGTGCAAAGATTGTCACTATGTAGTTACAAAAGTGACAATACTCACAATGTCAGTACTCTGTGACTAGTTACAAAAAAGAGACTTTGTCCTTGCTTTTAGCGTTGCCCAGAAACAACGGTGTGGACGTAGTAAGTTCTGTTTCTTTTGGGATGCTTTCTCGTCGTGAGTTCCCTCGCCTCTCACGTTTCGGGAGGTTGGTTAACGTGAGTCTCCTTGCCTTTTACCATTGCTACCAGTGTTACAATCAGCCAAGGAGTAACTGTTCGAAGTGCTCTCCATTGGCTTGAAGATACACACGTAGACGTCTTCTAAAATCGTCCACAGTTTTCAGCAAAGTTTCTCGAGAGATGGCTGCGCAAGCTGCCCGAATCCTTTTCATCAGATCTTTTCTTGTTGTGGGTCACTGAGAAAGAACTACATTTTTAATATAACCCCATAAAGAGAAATCAGGTGAAGTTAGATCTGGACAGCCGAGGGCCATTCAAAAGGACCTCCTCATCTAATCCACCTGTCATTGAAATTTAAGTTCAAAAACTCACATTTGATGAGTGCAAAATGTGGCGGAACACCATATTGTTGAAGCCACATGCTTTGTCTTGGTGGTACGTCAAGGTTCTTCAATAGTCCAGGTAAATGGTCCTTTAACAACTCTAAGTAATTATGTTTGTGAACATTTCTGTCAAAAAAGTAGCGTCCAATTAAATAGCCATTTACTATTTCGCACCACACCATAACACTCAATTGATTTTGGTGATCCATCGATCTGTATCAGTGAGGATTTTTGTCCGACCAATAATGACAGTTTCGTCTCTTGAGCTGTCCGTCGCTGTAGAATTTACTTTCATCTGAGAATTGTACATATGAAAAGAAACTAGGATCATTCTGTACCATTTGCAAAGTCCATTGACAAAAAATTAATACGCGCTAAAATCTTTGCATCTTATCCGAAGTGATTGTTTCGGTCTGGGTGTGTTTGGGAAGGTGTTGTGATAACAATCCACAGCCGGAAGTCTACAACAAAAATTCATCCGGGCACAGAGTTGAATCTAAGAAAAATCGTCTTGACCTTCAAGTGACCCTATAAATTGACCTGAAGGTCATGATAGTCAAGGTGATGTACGCCTTAAGATTTCATCAACTTTTCTCAGACATTTTACCGTAATTTTTTACTTTTCCAAGGTCACAAAAACCATTTTTCCTCAGGTCCTTTTTGATGTGAAATTTCTCGCTCTTTTCAAATACGCAGCGAAAAATAGGGGTACTCATTTAAGAAAAGGGTCGTACCTCCATTCAACCTTGAAAATTGACCTCGTGGTCAAAATTGATGGTACAGTCAAATGTCCCCCTTGGTCCTGGTTACCCTTTGTCAAAACCATTTCTTCGTAGATAAAGTATTTTCTAAGATATTTGGGATTTTAGATTAAAATTGTTCACCGTGTATATGAAAATGTCACTTCTATTTCTATAGATCAGGGAGAAAGTTGAACCATGCAACCTGGGGGTATCAAATCAATATTTGCGCACGCACATCCTTCTGTATTAACGACAGTACATCTATAGTTGGCCCTTTTCAGGTCTGATGTCTAGGGGGAACCAGTGATATAATTTGCGATGTTCTCATGCATGAAGATTGCTTTGAAGGGCGTGGGTTCAAGACGGCAACTTTTTTTTTAGCTCTAAATACATAGTAAAGCGGTATCTTTAAGCATGTGTAACATAATATTTGTTTAAGCCATCAGAGATCTCGAATCAAAATGAGACCCCGGTATTCTGTAAAGTACCACGATGCGGGATAGTCCTATTTGATTGAGACAACAAAGTATACCTAATTCTTGTAGACTATTTTTTTAATACACATATTTTGAGACAAGGCTACTAAAATATTAACCCGCTAGTGCGACAATCAATTTACTTAAATCGTTTTTTGCTAAAATTAGTGTGCTAAAGATTATAAGATCAATTAATAATGGACCGAAATTTAAGCAGCAAAAAGTTTCGGGATAGTACGAAATCATGGCGTTTCAAAAATATTATAAGTTAATGCAAGTACGAAATGTGGCCGGTCAAGTATTATCGGCTGTTGATTTGGCGCAAAATAACTAATTTCTGCAGATTTTGGGATACTCGAAACCGCAAGGCCAACAATCGAGTCAGCCTCGAACCCAGAACATTTAAATATTCGATGGATTTCCTAAGAGGCCTATAGCGGGGGGAATAGTTGTGATCGGAATCGAAGTATTGATTCCTTTGGTCGATTCCGGAACCCTATTAGAGGTCTGTATTAGAGTCTCTAAGTAAATGTTTCTTTCCGATAGTTGGAGCCGTATAATGATTAATGAGCTTATTTTGAAATGGGTCAAGATTGACGAGATATCATTTGCAGCGACTCACCAACAACCGATTTTCCCAAAAAATTCAAAAATAAAACCAGAAAGATTTTGCATGTTAACTTTGAAGAGCTGTTTTTTGGGATCACTTGCCTACTTTCTGGTTTGATTACAGCGACCTCTACGGGGTTTCCCAGTCTAAAGTGTCCGGACTTATACGGCTGTACACAAATAAAAAGAATAAATAGAAAATTCCTTTTCCAAAAATCAGTTAACGTTTTAGTGTTTGAGTTATAAAATACTTAGGCTGGACTAATCAGAAGCACGGAATAAACAGTCGCGCGTGCGGAAGTAGAAAAAGAATATGGCTTCAACAAGATGGTATTCCGCAACATTTTGCGCTCATCGTACGTGAGTTTTTAAACTTAAATTTCAATGACAGGTGGATTCGATGAGTAGGTCTTTTTGAATGGCCCCCGCCTGTCCAGATCTAACTTCACCTGACTTCTCTTTATGGAGTTAATATAAAAATGTAGTTTTTTCTCAGAGACCCACAACAAGAAAAGATCTGATGAAAAGGATTCGGGCAGCTTGCGCAGCCATCTCTCGAGAAACTTTGCTGAAAACTGTGGACGGTTTTAGAAGACGTCTACGTGTGTGTCTTCAAGACAGTGGAGAGCACTTCGAACAGTTACTCCTTGGCTGATTGTGACACTGGCAGCAATAATAAAAGGCAAGGGGACGCACGCTAATGAACCACCCGAAACGTGAGAGGCGAGGGGAACTCACGACAAGAAAGCATCCCAAAGGAAACAGAACTTACTACGTCCACGCCGTTGTTTCTGGGTAACGCTATACGTAAGGACAAAGCCTTTTTTTGTAACTAGTCACAGAGAAGTGACATTGTCAATATTGTCACTTTTGTAACTACATAGTCACAGTCTTTGCATCTTATCAAACCTTAACACCTTAACATTTCGTCGACTTTCGTGAAACACCTTGAACGTGTGTTACCCGAAAAACCAAGACAATTCAGAAAAAGGGCATCTGGTCGTTTCTCAGACATTTGATCTTAATTTTTTACCTTTCCAAGGTCACAAAATCCATTTTTGCATTAGTCATTTTTGACGTGAAATTTCCCTCTCTTTTCAAATCCACATTCAAAAATAGGGGATCTCATTTAGGAAAAGGGTATTACCCCTATTTGACCGTGAAAATTGACCTCAAGGTCAAAATTGATAGTCCTCCTCGGTCCTGGTCAACCGTTGTCCAAACAATTTCTTTGTAGATTTAGAAGATATTTGGGATTATAGATTAAAATGGTTCAACATGTACATAACATAAAATATCGTGTGAAATAGGCGAATTATTGTTCTTTACTTCCCCATCATACAATATAGTCTTAAAATTCGCAAAAAATTCTTTTCCAGTAAAAATGAAGTGTTCTGAAGAGTCCTGTGAACTTTTAATCATCCGTTATATTGCCCTTAATAGCTATTTACTGATGTTTTCTTTAAAAACATAACTTCACATGAATTTTGTCTACTCAATGATGGGAGTTCCAAAATCAAGTTGAGTCGTATGAATCCGAACAACTCCGAATCAATCCGATCAATTACGAAGGAATTCAAATTTAGTTTCCGCTGCAGAGACTGATTCAGGTAAAATCTACATCCAGTACGAAGAACTCCGTCCGATTTTGACACATTCATTTTGAGTCTGAACTGGCGTCTCAAGTTTATTCCGGATAAGTCCGTAATCATTACACGTTCTGAATCCGTCTGATAATGAAATTCTATTCTGAATGTCGTTAAATGGTTCCGCAATTCAATCTGAATGATTTCACATGCCTAAATAAAATTTATATTCTGTATGAATCCATGGTAGGACGCCAGGACATTCCAAATGATTTTTTGCCCTTCTTCTCTGAGCTTTAATGATTTCGTACAGTCTGAATAAATTTGTTTGTATTTGAATAAAATTTCAATTCCGTCAAATCCGATTGACTCCTTGCTATTCCGAACTCAATTTGAACGATTTCGTATTTTTCTGATAAAAATGTCGTTTGAATCCGTTTCGTGCTCAAATAATTACGATTATACTGAATGTGAATATAATAAACTATTGCATGTAAAATTTGCTTGGAAACCTACTGAAATATTAGGTTCATAATTTTCTAAGTTCTGATTCATTCGGAATGAATTTCTCTTAGAATTTGGGAATCATGCGGACTCAATCCAAATGATTTCTTTTATACTTCCGGATCATTTACTCTCGTTTCGAATAAGTTTCCTTAAAAGATTCTGGTTGACGTGGATCAAGTTGGACTGATAGAGTACACAATGTACATATGTTGTTCTCCGAGTTCCACAATAATATATTAAACAACAAAACAAAATTTTATTTTTGTATTTGAAACGAGATTTTCAAGGTTGGTATGCTAAAGTACACTAAGTCATAGTTGAATTTTGAACAAAATTAAATATATCGTTTATATTATTAATTCTTTTTGCGTATTCAAACTCTAGATTTATGTTCTTGTTATGGATCATGAGTGAATGTTTATTTTAAGGATTTGACGCCCTAATATATATATATATATATATTTATATATATATTTAAATAGATAAAATAAGTTTGGCCGAAAAATGGAATTGTTGATAATTTAAAAAGCATTTTTGATGGAAAAACTAAAACCGGTGGTTAAAAACAGCCTATTTCGGAACTTTTCCTTTATTTTCAGGCCTCGATTGTATCTCGCGCCTCCTCCTCAATATCAACACGCAGTCCTCCCCCCTCTCTGCTTCAGAATTACCACAATTTTAAACCTTTAAGAACTAAAAACTCATTCCTTTTATTTGTGTCAGACAATCCACTTCGTTCTGCTTGCGGAGCCTAAGGAGCATAGGAGGATATTAAAATGTATCCTTAAACTAGAAAAGAGAGAGGGCCGTCATTGTAAGAAAAAGTCGAAGCATCGTAAACGCTACTCCAGTCCGGAGTCTGATTCATCTCTCTACAGTAATTTGTTTATTTCCATGTTTACTCTTTAGAGTTTGTAGATATCGATAGGTATATTTAACCTGTAGAAGACTGCATTTAGCATTTTTTACATGCATACTAAATTTTTGTTTAAAGAGCACATTCCCACCAAAAGTTATCAGCCTCATGCCTGTATATTACACAATTATCTTCCTTCGTTTATAGACCTTCGTGTCTGAACGGCTCACACTCAATTAAAAGATCAAGCACATGCCCGCTTATTAGTTATAAATATCTTAACTATAGATAAATAAAGAACTCATCTCACATTCTATATCGATATTTTTCCATTGTTTCGATTTTGTCTAGGTTATGATTCTCAATTGTCAGTTGCGGAAGTTAAGCATCAAAATTCGCCATCTGTTACCGACACAACAGATGTAGATCCCGCCCATACCGACAGTTTCATTTTTCAGGACAAAAATGCTGCAGAGAACAAATCGGCAACGCTGCAAACACTAGATCAGGGGTTTACCGGCGGAAGAACTCTTCATGCAATTGAAAAAATATCCGCCCCCTAGTAACTGTATAAAATTTGATCCTCCAAAATTAAATACAGTTTTTAATTCGTGCAAGCTCCCAGAATCAACTTTTAAGGCAATTAATAATAAGTCTTGTAAGGCAATTTCTACGATTTTTGATCTAAACAATAAGGAGGATACAGCACTCCTAGAATCCTTAAGCGATTCTTGTAGACTTCTTATTGATCTTCAACGCGAAAACACTAAAATTAGGAGAATTCTAATTCTTGATAAATTCCTGTTTGGAAATAATCTTTTTGACAATGTTAAATCAGATCAAGCCGTAGAACGTACGTTCACTGCATTAAATCCTGATAAGGTACCACCTAAAAACAATTCAAAAAAGTTGAGGAGCCTACCTCATCAACAAGCGAGGAACTCAACGATTCTGGGCGGGCAGAAGAAGCAATGAACTCCTCGCCAATCATACACGAGGAACCAAAAGTCTCAGCCGAAACCATCTCCACCAAGCTCATCACAAAGAAAGAACTTCAGGAGTAAGGATTAGGCTTGGTAAGTAATGTCGCTGGTAGATTAAGGCATTTTGTTAAGAGTTGGAAGACTATAAAGTCAGACCCAAGAATTTTGTCTTGGGTCAGAGGTTGTAAAATCCCTTTCCGGTCAACCCTTCATCAAATGTTCGTTAAACGTTCTGTTTTTCCTACTGCAGAAAAACACGAAATGTCTCTTTAAATTAGGGAACTTATAAACGAGGGCGTCGTATGGGAATGCGAGCCTATGATGGGTCAATTTATCTCTAGTATATTTCCAGTTCCCAAACCAGAATATAGTAGCAAATTCATTATGAATCTTAAAGAATTAAATAAATTTATTTACACGGAACATTTTTAACTTTAGGACCATAAGACAGCAATTAAATTAATAAGTAAGCACTGTTTTATAGTAACCTTAGATTTAAAGGATGCTTTTCGTTCAAATTCGGTTGACGAAAGTGACAGAAAATTTATAAGATTTGAGTTAGATGATATGACATATGAATTCACGTGCAAACCCTTCGGTCTTTGTACAACTCCTCATGTTTTCACGAAGTTTTTAAGGCCTACAATCTCTATTCTCAGAAAGTCAGGTTATTTATTTGTTGTTTATCTTGAAGATTTTTTTTATTGGCAATTCATATTCCCCTTGTTTGATAAATTTAAGTGAGACTCGAAAGTTATTACAAAATCTCGGGTTTGGTATTAACGAAGAGAAAAGTCAGACTGTAGCCTAATGTTTGATTCATCACGAATGGTTTTGGAACTTCCTAAATCCAAAAGACTTGCTATCCTAAATCAGGTGAAAAAATTTCAAAAAATGTCACAATGCAAAATTAGAGAATTTGCTTAGATTATCCATTCATTAATAGCTTGTTGTCCTTCTCTATCTTATAGCTAGCTTTATACTAAACATGTCGAGAGAAAGAAAATTAAGGCTTTAGAAAAAAACAGGGATAACTATGATGCGTACATGAAATTGAATTTGAACCCAAAGGATTTATTTTGGTGAAAAAATCACATTGTAACGGGTTATAGGTCAATAAAGGAGGCAGAATTCACCCTATCCTTATATTTCCATTTTCTAATTGTATTAGACCCCAGATTATCACGGCAATATACTTTTAAAAAAATGTGTAGACTCACAATCTACAGTACGTCAGCGATGCGCGCGCCCCGTTTTTAGTTCTTTTAGCTTGGAAACTGTGGTAATTATGACACAGAGTGGGGGACTACATGTTGATCTATTCGGAGGAGGCACTCATACAATTACAATCGAACTCAACTTACAGGTAAGCTGGTCCAATTATATAAGTGTGTCTGACAGACTTACTCTGAAGGTTTAAAAATCTTGAGATTTGATGAAAATCAGCGATGTCAAATTTTAAATAAAACTTCTTTAAACAAATCAAGAAAGCAGATACAGAGTAGACTATTGCATGGAAAAATGAACCATAAACCTCGTTATTAAAAATTAGATTGAATGTAAAAAGAGTAGTGGTTGATAATCATACAAAGTGATGTTACAGGGTATCCTGGTGCCTTTGTTATTCGGGTCGACAATCCGAACATATCTTACTATATTTTATTACAAAAAATCCTTGTTATGTCGGATAAGCTGTTAAAAACCTACTACCCTCAGATCATTCAGGTGAATAAAAAGGTTTGCATTAGGCAAAATATGCGTACATAAGAAGCAAACTAAACTTTATTTACCTATTGTTGTATAAATTGTACCACAATAAAATACAGCATTCCAAAATGTCCATACTTTATCCTCCTTATCCATTAGTCCACGTTTAAAAAATTGATACAGCTTTGCCTCATAACTAGTGAGTAGGTTACTAGCTTTACCTTTCCAAATGGTTGGATCCTCTATGACAGAACTGTCATTACCTAAAGCCTTGATTGCATCCAGAGTTTCGTTTCTAAGTCAAAAGAGAAACTTACATATAAATCTAGATTATTAAATTGCAGATTATTGCGGTGCAAAGCAAGAAAACCTTGTACTAAATTGATGGTCGATCTGAGATATAGGCCCTGATGAATTTTTTGCCAGTGATGCTAACAGACCGTGACTTTTTCAACTGCGCATGTACGGAAAAGCGCAGGTCAATTTGGATATAATAAATACTATCGACAAAAATTAAGATAAATATTCAAAAAGTATTTCAAGTTAAAATATTAATTAAACTAAATCTAAGAAACACCTCATTTCTTTATATAATTTATTAATAATTTAATACACCAGCGTTTCGAAATAACAACAGTTTCGGGGGTTATCTTGCAGTGAACTTGCTTCTAAATCGGTGCCCTCGAAACTTAAATAGTCAGGGCCGTCTCAGCCATTTATGTTGGATTTTTTCAAATGAAAAAAATATTTGTTTAATTTTGTAAATTTTGTTGTCTAATACATATAATAATTTAAAATTGAAGAAAAATTGTAAAGTCATCAATACATATCATTTGCAGAGAAAACTCAAAAATTTCGTCTCAAGCATCGAATTGTATTCAAGTATTTTATATGCTCTCAAGATTTAGATCATCTAAATTAAAAGTAATGACGAATTTTTTACAACAGACTCGATTCTAGAGCTAAATATAGGAATTTTCAAGAAATATTTAAATTTTTCGCGAAACAGTTCAATTTACAAGGAAATATATTTTTGAACAAGAAGTACAATTTTCAGAAAAGAAGTTAAATTTTTTACCATAAACCTGAATTATTATCCAAATATTAAGTTAAATTTGCAGCCAAAAAGACGAATTATTATCCACAGAACACTTGAATTTTCATCCTAAAAATATGTTTTCACATAAAACAGTTCATTGAATAATTTTAATTTTTTTATTAAATCGTCAAATTTTCTGTGAAAATAATAGTTTTTTCAATATGAAACAGCGTTTTTGCATTTTTAATTAGTAATTTCCTCTACAACTTACAATGTAATTTTCAACCAAATAGTTATTTTTTCTACAAAAGTGCTAATTGTAAGCCAATAGTTGAATTTTATAAAAGATAAACTTTTTTTCGAAAGAGATATTTTTTTATCTTATTATTCAAATCATCTTCGTTAGCTAACAATGTCCCTAACGTTCCATCAAAGATAACATATTTCTGTAAAGTGTATTGTTTTAAGGTACCTCCTTTCGCTTTGTCTACAACCTCACACTTTTCTTTGAACGTTAGACGCTGCCTCTTCTTTTCCTTCGATATTTTGACAAATCTAACTCAACCGAAACTAAGACAATTCGCTAAACACTTAAAAGGAACTGACTCATATGCTAATAGCTGATAGAATTATGCATTTTGGGTACTGCCCGAATAACAAATATTTTGTCTTAAAAATTGGTTACATTATAGCGAATATGCTAACGGTTGTCCCCTCACACTTTTTTTGTGGGTTACACTACCGTCTAGATTATTTCTAGATACTTTCTAAACTCAGGTCATCTAGCGAACGCCTAGGGTAATTTTATGGCGGTCGCATAGTCTGAGGTTCGTCCTGAGTCACTATTCGTCAGTTTTGTAATTTTGCAATAATTATCAATGTGGAAAATTCTACAATATCCAGAATAGTTGGTGGGCGAATTGATAAGCTTGGAATTTATAAATAAATTTGCAGAGGGCCTAATTTCGAAAGTTGATAATTTTGAAATTTATTGCTGGGTAACTTTATAAATTTAAAATTTATAATCCAGTTATAATTTCAAACTGAGTAAATTTACATATAATCATAAATTGGTTTATCTATTAATTTGGTCCGTTTGCAGATGTTATCACAATAGGCCTCTCTCGGATGAACTTCGGATGAAAAACAAATCAAAAAGTTTTTCCCAGGATGAAAAAATTAGCTGAAGCTAATACTCCTCTCCCTGGTTTGCTTCCTGAAGATGTTTATTTCTGGTATATGAACTGTATAGTTTATGAAAATGCAGTCTCCCTGCTTAACGAAAATAGAAGTAATGAAACTTTAGTACGCCTGAGCATCACTCGCGAGCGTATTGCACAGCTTCAGTTTAAAATTAAAACGGCTAGATGGCATGCATCATATGTTCAGTGCGTGATAAGCTACATAAAATCAAATAAGAAGTTCACTCCAAAAGTTAGAGCAGTTGCTCAAAACTTACAGAAAGCAAATCACACGCTGTATAAGTGTAAACTGTTGGCCATCAAGCAGCGCTGGACCCAAAAAATGAGAGCTCTTTCAATAGCCAAAGATCGGCTTGTAAGCCAGGAAAGTATATCGAGATTCTCATAAGCTAGATGAAGACGCTACAGATATTTCACTGTTAACCAACTTTTCCAGAGGCAATTGTTAATTACTCCTGTCGAAGTCAAGAAAGTTATCGCAAGAACTAAAAACTTTTTAGCTCCAGGGCCAGATAAAATCAACAACTTTTTGGGGAAGAACTTCACTTCTATGCACCAACATCTAGCTCGTATATTTACTACTTTCCTAAA
Organism: Druon quercuslanigerum; assembly: GCA_010014905.2. NCBI lineage: Eukaryota > Metazoa > Arthropoda > Insecta > Hymenoptera > Cynipidae > Druon > Druon quercuslanigerum. The sequence continues at coordinate 21,273 of JAAAKG020151922.1, forward strand.
CGGAAAACAGCCCATCCCGTAGTGGTTAGTTGAAGGACGCACGGTACTGATCCCTAAGACCGGAGATATGTCAAGTCCAAGGATCTACCGGCCCATAGCTTGTTTAAACACCAGCTACAAGCTATTCACTGGCATTCTCAAAGAGAGGATGTTAATATCTATCGAGCCGGTATGGAGTGCAATACTTAAACAACGTGGATGTAAGAGAGGACTGGCTGGTTTCAGAGAGAACCTGTTAATAAATAGGTGTATTACATAGTATTCTATCAGGTATCGACGCAATCTGTCCATGGCTAGGATTAACTGCCGAAAGTCATTCGGTAATACGAACCATGAGTTACTTATTAAGCTTCTTGAGTGCCCGGAGGTATAATAAAAAATAGTGAGATGTATGTAAGAGCTTATGCATTTGTGGCGGACAAGATTTGTCATAAAATCTGACAAAAGACAAGTGACTACCAGCTATGTTTTAAGTCCGATACTTTTCTGCATCTCCCTCTTGCCTCTATCCATTGTGCTCCGCGGCAAAAGCTCCGCATACCTATGTGGCCCGCCGAACAGAAGAGAATGTAAGGTCAACCACCCTTTATACATGGACGACCCTAAACTCTTTTCTTCTTCGAAAGGAAACCTTGCAATTCTTGTGGCGGCAGTACATAGGTACTCTAAAGCTATTGTCTTGAGCTTTGGACTGGAGAAGTAAATGCCTGCGCCCATCTACACATAGGAAGACTCAAAAATATATCAACGCGTGATGATCAGGATCTTCAACTCATAGGTGGGAATACCACTCAACATCTTGGTAATGGAGTAACATATGCATATCTTGGAATATCGCAAGCGGAAAATCAAGATGCGCGCGTGTTAAAAACGGCCCTTGAAAAAAGGTGTCGCAAAATTCTTAGAAAAATTGGGACTTCCGAATTATCTGGGAAAAATAAGATTCACGCGACCAAGATTTCGGCCATTCCTGGTTTGCTCTACACGTTTGGTGCAGTAAAATAGAAAGTCAATGAGTTGAAGGAACTTGACAGAAGCACACGCAAGATGATAAAAATCCATCGATAGAATCCGTAGAGGTTTGCTGAGCTTAGAGTGTCTTTATCGAAGAACGGGTCTAGCTACAGCCTGCTCAGTTCTAAAAAGAACAAATTCTCTATTGCGACACGTACACCAACATGAAGTCGTCAATGTTGCGGCGCTTCTCTACAGAGCCGCATATAGGGCCGCGATAAGCCCCTTCATGGTAAATTCTACGGCATTATATGCACAGAAGAGCTTTCGATGGGTCTATCTAAGATGTTTCTCAAATCTGCAAGATTAAGATGAAAGACGAAGGGATTTCTTTTTGCCTGTCAAGGCGCGGTATAGACACCGTAGTTTACCTTGAGCACATAATGAATGTACCTGCAGGCGATACCAACTGTCGAGCAGCGCTAAACGTATCAGTGCTACAAAGCCTGATATTGTTCTCCAAGATCTAAAGACCAAGATAATTTACGTGATTGAATTCTCGGCCCCAGCCGATGGTAATGTCACAGCAAAGGAGAAAGAATTGCGGTTAGATATCAGGCACTTCTTTTTGAGCTGAGCGGGCTGTACCAAGGCTTCAAAGACCATCTTGTGGTTCTCATAATCGGCTGCCTTGGAGGTATGAAAACTTCCTTTCTCAGCTAACTAAACAAAATCCCGGCTTGCCAATATTAGGTGTAGACGTTCGCAAGTCAGATGCAAAAGGCTGTATTCTGGGATCACTACATTTGGGCCATCAACACTGTTCCTCCTAACACTTTCCAAAAGGTTGTTAATTCTAAAAAAGTATCCAGAGGTGAAACCTGCACCACGATCGTAGCCTCTGGAGCGCTTCATGCGGATCGTCGGGGTGTCCGTCGAGCCGCCGCTGGGGGCCACAGCATGCGGGACGGTGATGATGGTGAGCTGCGAGATGGTCAGGCGGATCTCACTAAGCAAACAGCTGGCCAGCAAGGACATTTACGACAAACGGTAAACAGTGGAATATCAACTGTGCCTGCTGAGGATGCTTTGGCTAGCGTTAGTGAAGTTTGAAACAAAAATGGAAAAAGTATACAATTTAACAACGAGATTCGCTACAAAGTCTCCTAATATACAGAAAGTCGCACTAAGACATGTTATAGCTAAGGTGAAGGACATCAGGACTAATCTACACGGCAATGAATATCAGTTGGAGGGAGCCACCACATCCTTTACAGGTAGATGGCCTCATTCAAACAGAGGCAAAAGCAGAGGTTCAGCATTCAAAGAAGCGACGGAAATGGACATACCATATTAACAGAGACGCTATGCGCTTGTATCTTTTTGCAGAGAAATGTGGGAAAAGTTTGAAGAGAAAACATAATAGAATCTTCTTACTTAAATAACCAGAGCTAGCCACAAAAATAAATTAGCAGAATATGGCTGATCAAAAAGGCTTAATATCTGTAAAGAGATTGTTTTTGGATATGGAAATAGCCGCTATCAAAATGGAAGTAGAACAACAGCTTCCTATGTATGAACTCCCCTTAGAAGATGTAGACAACGAATACTTGATTGAAACTGAAGGCAAAGGTGCTAGGGATAATGAACATCATGTACCGGATCCATTAGAACAAATTCCGGATATTAATAATGATGATGTGGACAGCGAAATCCCAGAAAAACTACAGCTTCTTTAATAGAATTTTTGTTCATGCTTTACTAGAGTTTAGATATGTAGAACTTATACTCAGGCATTCTCTGCCCAAAATTAACGTCACAAAAGCTTTGCAAACTCTTGAATACTGTGCAGCTGTAGCAACCGTTAGAACGTTGGGCCGCAAAAATAGGTTTACAAATGCAGTTTTTGCCTCAGCAAGGAATCGAGATCCACCATTGAAGATTAGGTTGGATATGGATGTCAGCAAACTAAGGTACGAATTCGGTTGGTTAACTCAATATAAAAAAGAAAATAATCCACCCTTGGCACATCGAGACATTGACACAATCAATATTGGAAGAGATTATGGGTTATAATTTTACAGGCATAGCTTCTACATCCTTTTCAGGAAATGGCACAATATTGATGAAGTTATCTTATTTATTGATAAAATAAAAAATCTGATGATCGTATATTTAATAAACTAGTTGCTACATTGTAAATGATATAAAAAATGGGAAATTCAGACTTGTTTGGGATAAAATGAAAGATTCACCAAAAGTCTGTTTTACTCAGGTAACATACGTCTCTATTCATAATTTATATACCCCGTTCTTGTTCACAGGATCTGTTCTTAGGTTTCGTTTTTCTCATGTACGAAACTGCCCCTTTCAACGACTAGTTTTAATCTTTTCGGTTCAAAATACCCTGTATGTGTTTCGATTTAGGAGGGTTACACTCCCTTGCCTTTACATGCACTGGTGTTCTTGCCTTGATTTTAAATTGCCAACCATTTTCTCCATCAAACCCTGTTTGTTTACGCAGAAAAGCATTCCAAGCAGAGCGCAATATAAATTAACCGTACCTGACCTGTAAAAAACCTCAAGTTCCGTTTTAGAATCGTTCGAAGTACGAAACCTAGAAAAGCAAAAGCTTTTGCTCTCAGTCCATGGTGACAGCTAACCTGGTGGCTGACTACAAACACAATTAAAACAGACATACATACAGGGCATGTCAATTTTCTACCCATTTTTCTTCATTTCGTAAGGTATTTCGAAAAATTTTAAGGTCACCATCATCATGTCGTGGCCCTTTGAAAACCTGGTATTTCTCAAGTATTTTTCTATTATTTCAGAATTGTGAGCAAAAAAATAAATTTGCAAACGATTCTAACCGTTCAAATGCTGTCGTCTGCTATCGGCTGATTTCTATATTTCGCAAAATTCATATTTGTCGTAAGAATAATGATTTCCTGAACAAAAGTTTTCATTTGAACATTTTATTGATCCGAGGATCTAGGAAAACCCCGGATATTCAACAAGTTTACTTTCTTTCGTTCGCAAGCCCCTCGGAAAAATATACCTATATTGATTCAGCGCCGTACCTATCAAAAAAATTCAATGTCGGATTTAATCAATACCCTTAACAAAGGATTTTAAAAAGCAGAAAATATTTTTTGTCACTGAGGATTTTGAAACGTTTTTTACTCGAAATTTCGTTATTTTGTATCAGCTTTAGACAGTTTTTAGGCAGATTAAATCTCAAAAGAAAAAAAGTATTGAGCCCTTTGTGAAATAAGTGAAGTTAAATTATTGTTTTACATACTTTAAATTGCTACTTCGAAAAATCAATTTCACATTTAAACTAAATAAAAAAGTATGATAATAGAATTGTGATAAACTGGAAATTGCATTTTATGAAAGTTTTCCTGTACCATGAAATTATTTTGCTTGTCATTGATATTAATAAAACATTTTTGTACTTGTATTTTCTTTATCCTTCATTACTTTTGGATGGCTTTTAAGCGTTTTAAATATTTAAAGACAAAAAGAATTGAGTTCTTTGTTAAATAAGTAAAACTTAAATCGTTGTTTCACATATTTTAAGTTATTGTTCAAGAAGTGTTATTTCGCATTAAAAACTTAGAGATTATTATATAACAGAGTTAGATAAATTAATAACTGCGCATTTTATGAAGGTTTTTGTATAGAAGAAAATCGTTTATTATCATCAACGTTATTTAAGCATTTTTGTACATGAAATTTCTTTAGTGTTTATTACTTTTGAATATTTTATAAATATTTAAAAAATTTCAAGATAAAAAGCATCGAGCCTTTTTTCAAGTAAGTAAAATTCAATTCTCAAATATTTCTAAATAAAAAATGGAAAAAATTTACCATTTTTTCCCATGCATTCTTTCATTCACTCTCATTTGCTCCCTTAGCACTCTCCAACTCCTTTATGCAATATTCTCCTAGTCTATCCTCTCCAATAATTTTAACCACACTCTCCTGCCAGCTTTCTTTATCTTCCATTTCTTTTCTACATTTTTCCTATACGTGCTCTCATGTTTCCTCCTCCCATTCACATATTCTACACTTTCTGTTCTCTTCATTTTCCCAATACCTCCCCTCTGTTACCTCGTTTCCCAATCTAAATCTTGCTATTCTGGTCTACTTTCTCTCTCCCCAACCCTTCTCTAAATACTTTGGTAATCCTTCCTTTTTTATCATATTATACCATTTATTGTATTTTAATTCCTCAATCATCCCCCATCTTTCTATTTATTGTCTTTCCCTGTCATTTTTTCCAATTCTTTATAGTTTACTCCAGTCCCGTCTTCCATGTCTCTAGCATTCAAGAACTCCCTCCTATCTTCTTCCCATCTCGTTAATTCTATTGCGCTCCCTCTCCTCTCTTCTGCCTCCATCAAACACTTTTTCACCAACTCCCCTTCCTTTCTCTCCCTCAGCTTTGTCCCAAATTGCCATGCTCTCTTTCCCGCTCTAATACTTAATTTATTCCTTTGCGCTTCTTCTCTCACCATATATCCTGGTGTCCTCAAATCTACCCCTAATGTCCAACTTATATATCCTTCTTATAAACTCTCAATATCTTTTCTTTCTTTTTATCCCCATTCTCCTTCTCCAATTTTTTTAACTTTCTTTTTCCGATTTACCATATCTGTTTCATTACCCCTGCTACTTTGTTTATCCTTTCTCTTATATGAACTCTATGATCTCCATTCTTATGCAAAATATATCCCAAATATTTAAACTCCTTCACTTCTTCTATCTTTATTTTCTTCCATCTCCCCGTCTATTCTTTTTGTCTCCACCCTCATTTTCTAAAGCTTATTATCTTTGTCTTATCTACATTTAAAACCAGCTTTTTCTCATCTAAGTATTTCTCTAATCCTGTAATTAAGCCCGCCATCCCTTCTACATATTCTGCCATCAGCACTATGTTGTCTGTGTATGCTAGTGCATATATCTTTTCCTTCCCTATTCTAACTGCCCCTCAACCTTTTCTCCTCATTTCTTCTTTCAACTCTGACATTAACATATTAAATAAAAGTGGGCTCAGAGGACATCCTTGCATCACTCCTGTCACTAACCAAAAACTATCTGCTACTTGATCCCCTACCTTTACCCTGCTTTTTGTCTCTGAAAATTTCCGACACTCTCTTTATGAATCCCTCTGTTATTTTTTTTCTCAACATAACTTTTTCTATTTCGCCTCGGTCTAATGAGTCAAACGCTACTTTTAAGTCCACGAGCGTTGCTATCATTGCCTCTTTTTTTCTTTTAATCCTCTCGTTTACTGGATATTTTAGAACATATATGTTGTACATTACCCCCATTCCTTTTTTAAACCCTGTCCGATTCGGTGGCTCTATCTTTTTTTCCTCCATTTCGTTCTTCAATCTCTCCGACAAAACAGTTACATATACTTTATACAGTGTTGCCATCAGAGTCACACCCCTATAATATTTAAATTCCTTTGCCTTTCTTTACTATTAGTATCAATACTTCTTCTATTCATAACTCTGGCCACCCCTCTCCTCTCCATACTCGATTACACATTATTCATACCCATTCCTCTAGTTCTGCCCTCCATATTTCCATACTTTATTCGGAATCCCATCTATACCAGGTGCCTTTCCAACCTTCATTATTCCTAACATCTTAGCTATTTCTTCCTTTGTTATGTCTTCTTCCTCTTCTATTTCTCTACTATATTTTCCTCCCTTCCTAACTTTTCTCTCTACTCCTTCTAGCAAATCCAAAAAATATTTTTTCCACTCTACCATTTCAATATCTTGTTTTACTCTTTTTCTCCTTCTTATTTCTATATTTACTACCTTCCATACCTCTTCTTCCGTCCTAGCCTTCTCCGCCTCTTCCTCAAACCTTTTATTTAGTTCCTTTTTCTTTTCATCACACAACTCAGAATACTCTTTCTTTTTTCTCTCTACACTTCTCATCCCATCCACTTCTATTCCTCTCTTTACTAACTTCATTCTTGTTTGTGGACTCTAATCCCCTTTTTACTTCTCCTATTATTTTTTTTTATCTCTTCGTCCACATTTTCCTCTTCCATTTTGATATTTTTAACCTTTTCTCTAAACTGTTCTTTTTCTAGCCTTGACCAGTCCCCTTTTCCTTCACTCTTTACCTTTGCCCCCTTTTTATGCATATTACTATTAATTTTTTTTCTACCTATAATGTCACTATTATTGGAAAGTGATCCGAATCAGTATAATCACCTACCTCTAATTTGTTGACCTTCTCTCTCACCTCTTCATCGACTATCACATAATAAACTACCGTTCCCCTTTCTCCTCCTCACTGTGTATATTCTCCTTCCTTATCTTCCTCTATATTGCCGTTTAAGATAAACTATTGCAACTTCTTCAAGATCTTTAAAAACTTCTTTTCCCCCCTATTCAGTACTTTATCTTTTGATTTTCTTTCTCCCTCTTCTCCCCATTCCCTTTCTCCTCTATCGCCTATCCTCGCATTGAAACCCCCACCTATTATAAGTGTAATATCTTCTTTATTTTCTTCCATTATTTCTTTTAACTTCTCTGCTCTTCTAGTATTAATCCTTCCTTTTGTTCTTCTCTCTCTTACTTATCTTTTCTCGTTATACATTTATTACTCACTTCCATCACCATTCCTCCCATAGCTCTGCCCTTTTTATTCCTCCTCTTTGCATTTTGGAATTGCCATTTGTAACCTCTTGGTAATCTGCCCCTTACTCTTTCCCATCCCTTTTCATCTAGCCGCGTCTTTATCATTATTACAACATCCCATTGTGTCAAATTTCTCATAACTTCCCTATCCTTTCTCTTCAGTCCTGCTATATTTCAGTAACATATCTTTCATTCTTCCCTACATTCGCTTTTTGTCTCTTTTTGCCTCTTACTATTGCTTATTTTCTTACCTCACGTTCCTTCCTTTCCTAGTTTCCCTGTCCCTCATTTCTTACTAACTCTTCCCTTTCTATATCCCAATCCCACCATACTTCTTCTATCTGTATCCTCCCATATTTAACCCATTTTCTTCTTCCCTTTTTTCTTTCCTCTTCCGCTATTCTCCTTAACTTTTATTGCATCCTTCTTTATACCCATGTCAAATCATCCTTTATTCTCTCCGAACCTCCATATAACTTCCTCTATCTCTACTTTTGCATCAATCCTTTTTAGTGCTTATTCCACTCCTTCCTGCATCTCCTTCCCCTCTTATCTTTTATTCTTTTTCACCATGTTTCTTTTTCTTTCTTTCCTTTCTTTCTTTTCAATTCTTTGTTCTATTTTTCTCAGTCTTTCCTTCTCCGTTTTCCCACTCACGCCCCCACCAAAATCCCGGTTCGAGCTTTCTATTTTTCTAATCCTACCTTTTATCTCCTCTACCTTTTTATTATTATCCTCCTGCTTCTCTAGCTTCTGCTTCAATGACTGCATCCTCTTATATAACTTTTCCCTAACTTCTTCCCATTCTTTCATTTCTTTCCTAAGTTCAGCCATTTCCCCCCTAAATTCTTTCCTTAATTCCTCTCCCCTTCTTTTCTGCCTTTCTTTATAAATTCCCATTACTTCCATCATGACTTCACGAATTTCTGTCATTCTTTCATCTTTCCTTTGTTCTACGGATTCATCACAGTTTCATTCTGCCCCCTTACTATTCTCCCCCTTCTCTACCAAACTCTGCTTTTCCGGCGGTGATCTGAACATTTTGGTTATTTCAAGTTAGAACGTAAATCAGCCTTCTCTTCACTGCTTCCCTTCTCCCCTCTCTTCCTTTTGATAAAAGTCTCAATCAATCCTACGCTTTTTGCTCTAAATCTCTCCTATTCTATAGTTTTTTTTGTACTTCCCCATTACCTTCCTTTCTTTGTTTTCCTCTTTCTGTGTATTAAACATTTCCTGCTCTAAATCCAATTTTTCCTCGATGTTACAATTTTTGCTATCCATGAATCAAATTTTAAACGTTCCCGCCTTCTATGCTTCCCTGCCTCTATCGTTAGGTTCTGGTACCTGTCTTATCTTTCTCTGTCTCTACCTAACCCTGCTATTACTAACCCCATCAACCCAGCCCTCCCATCCTGTCACAAATCTCAAACCAACCTAACCTCAACTTTTACAATCCCTCAAACAATCTCTTTCATCCAAACCCTTCTATACACTTCCACAATTCATTCACCTCAAATTTCACCACAATTATCGGAAAAACTGAGCATCCACAATTCCCGCTACCTTACACTTTCATGCCGGAAACGGAAGTTACCTAAAATCTTGCAAATGACAATTTTGATTCTCTTTTTTTACCTCACGAATTATAAAGTAATCCTCTTCTTTTATGCTACGAATACTAAAGAAACAATTTTCCAAAAAATATTAACACATTTTTTACAAAAAGGTAAATTTTCCAAGAAATTTAGAAGTACTACATTTTTTAACTAAAAAGAAGAATTATCAACTGAATTAATGAAGCGTTGACTCAAAAAAATTAATTGTTATCAAACAAAAGAATTTTTAACTTAATATATTAATTTTTAGCCAAATAGTTCAGTTGTGAAACCAAAAGACATTTAACATTTCAAAACAGTTTTCCAATTATTTTTTATAAATACTAAAGAGAACATATTAAATATAAGGTCTTACAATAATCCCGGTAAAGCTGAATATATCTTCGATTTCAATTTGAGTAAAAAGTAGAGTATGATTTTTAAAATTTATTTTCACAAACATAGCAAATAATATTAACAATGAAATATGAAAAATAAATAAATTATAATAATAATAAATTATTTTTGATGATGTTTACTTATTTTTATGATACATAATCTTTAACAAAAATTAATTTCAATTTTAATTGCATAATATTTATTATATTCAATAGTATACGTACTCGCCAAACCCTAAAATGTCCTGTTTAAATCTGGTTGAAACTTGTATAATATAAAAATGTGTGCACGAAATTATTTTTATAATTCATTTATGTAAATATGATTTATTGTTTTTTTCA
>JAAAKG020151933.1:0-31234 GCA_010014905.2 Druon quercuslanigerum
TCGATTGCCGATGTCAAAATAGGGTGTTCCCATTTCAAAAAATTATAGTGACCTTGAAATAAACTTGACAGCGAGGTACAAGGTCAAATCCAAGGTCACCACTAAATTCCCCGGGAAAAATTACTAAAGAGTCCATGTTAATTTTAATTTTCTATTTTAAATTTTCTAAAATTTTCTGGGGTTTCCATACTTTTCCCTCAACCTGTATATGTTTAAGGAGTTAATTATTTTGTTAAAAATTTATCTTTTGGAAAAAAATTCCTCATTTATGATCTAAAAGTCATTATTTTGGGTTGAAAATAAACTTTTAGGGTTGAAATTTCAATATTTTTTTGTTTGAAAAGTTCGACCATTTATTTGCAACTTGTAGGTGGAAATCTCAAATATTTAGATAAAGTCATCCGTTTTAGATTAAAATTCTACGGCCTTGTTCGAATTTTGTCCTTTTGCATTGAAAATTCATCTTCTACGGCAGAAAAATCATCTTTCATCGTTGAAAATTGATATTTCTTGGTTAAAAATTGATCCTTTTTGTTTCAAAAATTCGACTTTTCGGTTGAAAATTGAACATGTTCGTAGAAAATTAAACTATTTTGGTAAAAATTCGTCTTTTTTTGTTTAATTAAACAAGTTGAAAATTTATTTTGTTTCGACATTAACTTTTTAAAGTGAAAGAACTATTTTGTTCAAAATTCATCTAGTTGGTTGAGGATTTCACAATTTTGTTAAAAATTCGTCTTTTGGCAGAAATTACATCTTCCTGGGTTGAAAAATGTAACTGTCTTCTAAAATTTTCGTTTGTAGCTTAAAAATCTAATTTTGTTTGAGTAAATTTAAATCTTTTTAGTTTAGGATTTTTGACCATTTGGTTGAAAATGCACCTTTGTTAAACAAAAAATCAACTATTCTTGTAAATTCGTAGTTTTTGGTGGGAAATTCAATTCTTTGCTTAAAGTTTCGTCCTTTGGGTATTAAAAATTCATCTTTTAAGGTGTAAGGGTTATTTTTCTTGGTTGAAAATTTAGCTTCCTTTTTTGAAAATGAACTTTTTTGCTGGAAATTTCAACTATTTGGTTGGTGATAAAACTATTTGGTTAAAAATAAATTTTTTTGTTGTTAAAAAATTCGTCTTCTTGAGTTAAAAAGTTCATCTATTTTGTTAGAAAATATTTTATTGTTGAAAATCTTAGGAAATAAACGAGTTTCATATTGAATTCAACGTGCGATATATACAGAAAATTTGTTCCACATAATTTAAGCACCTATTTTCCCCCAATTTTTATGAAAAATCAAACTTTTCCCCGGTTCTGAGAGAATTTTGGGCTACTTCACTTTCGGGAGAGGGAGGGGGGAGATAAGACAGAACTACGGTCGTCAACGGGAAACACGAGGATGGGGGAGGGGTATTTAATCGAGCAAAATGGGTGAATTAAAATTTAAACAATTTAAATTCGATTAAAATCAAATTCAAAATCCTATTTAACGTCCAATAATAATCAAGTTAATGCATAGAATTTCTGAAAATAAAACCAAAAATCCAACCAACAATGTTTAATGTTTATTACATTATCATATCACAATAAAAGAACATATGTACCAACATTTCGCTACTTCTTTTCTATTTTTTGCGAAGGTTTTTTTTTGATAAAAGAAAATCTTTTTTTAGATTACAATTAGAAGCATTTTTGGATGGTTGTCCAAATTTGATCGTTGGATTCTTGGTTATATTTTCGGAAATTCCATGCATTAAAATTGATAACGTATATAGTTACCAATTACACTCCCCTAAAGCTCCAATTAAAAGAAATTTTCTTCTGTCTTCGCATCGTAGATATAGTCAAAAGGCACTAAAAGCAACACACTTCTTTCCTATTTAAAGAACCAAACAATTTTTATGAAGTCTGAGCGAATAAATGAGCTGAATAAATAATGCAATAATTCCATAAAAATAATCTTGGCCCTACCTAAACGACCCTGAAATATAAAAAATCTTACAAAGTTGACGTTTTCGTTATTTCCTTAGAATTATATCAATTTCCTCGACTACTTGATCCTTAAGCATGTGCTATATGCTATCTGTATACCTCTAATATACAATAAAAGTATTTAAAAGTGATATGTTTTTTATTTCACGATAAGAAAAATGGTCGGTCTCTGAATTGAGTGACATTTTTTTCTATTTAACCCACATTTGCGTATGTATAGAGAGAAGCCCATACAGAAATTAATAAATTTATTATTAAATTTCAAGGAGGTTTAGACAAAATAAATTTTTAAGCACAGGCATAGTATATTGCGCTACAAGTGCGGAAAGTAGACAGCTAGACGCGAGTGTGAAATTTGCTGTACGAGCCAGAAGCAAATTGAAGGGGAGTTGGAGGCAATTTGTAAGCGAGGTGTAGTCGAACTGTAACCGAGCCAAATGGCAAGTACTGTAAACTTTACAAGAGTTGCAACTGTCTACTTTCAGCACCTGTTGAACATGCAATTTTTTGCAACAAATGTAGGAAATTTTCGATTTGAGAAAACATTCAAACCAATTTTCGGAAATTTACGGTAATTATTGGAAGTTGGTGGTAAAATTACCGAAAACTTCCGGAAATTTTTGTTAAACTTGTAATTTACCGAAAATTTTCAGATATTTAAGGTATCCAAAGCTTTTTGGAAGAAATTCAAAACTTTACGGAACTTTATGGAAAGTTGCTAAATTTCGAAAATGTCAGGTATACAAAATTTCCAGTTTTCGGTAATTTATCGGTAATTGATAATAATTTATCAGACATTAATGGTAACTTATTGCTTCGAGTTTAACCAATCACTATTCACTACTCAAAATCAGTCTCCTAAGCGTCAAATCATAATGAAGTGATGTTAAGATTCCGGCAGACAGGGACAAGAATTCTGGCTCAAACTTCGCACGCGCAGCAGCAAAAAATAGTTGTTTGTGATACTAGGACCCTAAGTGGCAAGGTACCACTCAGGGGCAGAGTGTCACCCACCATTTTTTATCACAACAGTCAGACATAAGTGTATATAGGTTGCATAGAGTCCTAATCTAAAAACCCCAGAGGAAATCCAATCCAATCCACTCAAATCCAATTCATTTTAATCCGAACCACTGCAATACACTCCTATCAATTCTAATCCATTTTATTCCAATCCAATTCACTTCAATCCAATACATTCAAATCCAATGCATCCGAATGCATTCTAACCCATTCCATTCCACTCCAATCCAAACCAAATCATTCCAATCAATCCACTCCAATCCAAGCCAATTAATTCCAATCTAATTCAATCCACTACAATCCAATCCAATACAATCCATTAGAATCCAATACAACTTATTCCAAACTAATCTATTCCAATTCAGTGCACTCCAATTTATTCCAATCCAGTTCATTCCTGTCAAATTCTATCGACTCAAATACAATTAATTTCAATTCTTTCCAATCCATTCTAATCCACTCCAATAAATTCCAATACAATTTGTTTTAATTCTCTAAACACCACAAACACCACTCCAATCCAACCCACTTTACTCCAATCTACTCTAATACAAATCATTCCAATCCATTCCACTTCATTTCAATCTAATCAAATGCATTCCAAACGAATCCAATCCACTAACTCCACTCCAAGTAAATCAAATTAACCGCGGTAAGAAGAGAAGGATAGAGAAAAATTAATATTTTCAGATTCAAACGAAAGAGTGAGCATTATTTTATTTTTTTGAATGTGCTAAATTTCTATCGGGAGAAATGCCCAGCGAAAGAATAAGTTTACATCCGAAACCAATTCTTTTCTATTTCCTTAACGATTGACACTTGTGTTGTATTCCATGCAAACGAACATATTTTCATGTTTTTAATTCCTTTTAATCCGATCAATAGACACACGCTCGTCAAAATAACCATCTTTACGCCCTTGTTACACAATGTACCACTTACATCAATTAAATACTCAAAATTAATTGTAAGTTGAAATAAGAAATAATATTTCACTTTTAGATATTTTCTGGTAACTAAAAATCAATACAAAATTAATTTAATGTTTGTTTCATTTAAATTTTCATTTTTATTCAAGAAAAAATTTTTTTTTTCGTTTTAGGAAATTTTTTCTGGATGAATTTCTATAATATATTCCAAATACATTCACGATAAAATATTTTTGACACACATTTAATGGTCAAGTTGTCGAGACAATTGATATCACTCTAAAAAAAAGCCAAAAAGTCGACTTTTTAAAAAAAATTTATTGCTTCTTAACTGAGACAATGTAATAATTATAGACAATTTTCATTATCTATGCGAAAAAAACTTGGATCGAGTCTTGGTGAAAAAAGTTGTTTACGCGAAATTCTAACAGCAATGAAAACTTTCCTTTGAGAGTCAAAAACACTGCCCTAAAGTTTCATTAAAAAAACTCCTTCTGTCTCCGCATCGTAGATATAGCTAAAAACATAAAAAAAACGAAGCACTTCTTTAAATTTGAAAAGCAAAAAAAATTGTTTTTTGAGAATTAAATTATCAATTAAAATATTCCAAAGCAAGCCGATTTATACTCGTATAGCGATAATTCTGTTAAAATATTTTTTACCCTACTTAATTGACTATATGAAATTTAAAAAAATCAAAACAGTAGACTTTTTCGCTATTTTCTTATAGTCACGGTAAATTTTTCGATTATTTTACCATATAATGTGTGATATGCATTAAAGGAAATGTTTTATTTGCAATATAACGCAACTGTAATACAAGAGGTATGTTGACATTAAAATAATTTTTATTAACTTTAAATTACAAAAAATATTTAAAAGTAATATATTGCTTTTACATTGGCAATTAAATTAATTTCCGGTATCTAAATTATCTGAAAAAATAGTTCGAAGCAATTGGATTTGTACCTGAACTTCAAAATCAATTAGGGTGGGTAAACAATATTTTAACGGAATTATCTTTTTACAGATATACATCAACAGAAGGAATTTTTTGTTTTAATGAACCTTTAGGGGAGTGTTTTTGACGGCCAAAACAAAGTTTTCATTGCTATTAGAACTTGACGCAAACAAGTTTTTGTGTTTTTGATACGCCCTACCATGTATCTTATTAGGAAATTGTCTAAAAAACATTTATAGATGTTTTTGAAGTGAAAAATTTCGCTTCACAACATATTTTCGTTTCTTGCACAGTTTGACCGCATTTTCGTAGAAGCATCCGAATTAACAACACCTAATTAATTAATTAATTTAAATAATTAATTAATAAAAGTCTTTATATCTATTTGCTGAAACTGGTGTACTTACCTAAATTACCATTTCATTACCTGACATTTTCTAATTTGAGTTTGAGAAATAAAAAAATTGTTTATGATTTAATTCCGTCCATGAAGAAAAATGAATCGAATGACAGAATACAAAAGGGCAGCGTGCCAAAACCAAGAAAATGAGAAATGAACGCACGAGATTGTCGGCAGCAAATCATGTAGTTGGCAAACGAATTTGTTCTAATAACTGACTTCTGGCCATGGGGCTTGTAATAAGACCAAAAGACAATTCAATTGAAAACATATGATACAATAAAATGAAATATTTCCATTAAAATTTCTGTTCAAAATGTAATATTATTTGAATGTTTTTCGATTGGTTGACCTTTCTTTAATAATGCTTTCATAATTTTATCTGCAATAAAAATGATTCCAAGGATTCAGTTTTTCATATTTAATAGTTACTATCTTCGGTTTTTCAAATCCAAAATAATAATAAAAAAAATGGTATCACTTTTAGCATATGTTTATCTTCTATTATATATAAAGTTAAAATTAAATATTTATAACGCAGTTCAATTTTGAAAATGTTGAAAACCCCGCCAGGTCTACTGAATAAATAATAGATTTAACCGATAAATTATAAATCAGTAAGTACTGCTGACTGTTACTAAACCGGGAGTTTTCTGTTTTGGGGAATTTATTTTTTCCTGGAAAAAGAGAAATTGTTTTGACACATTCTTAATATATCGATAAATAGTGTTCTAAATTAGTTGAAATCGTTAAAAAAAAGCATTTTGAAAAATTGGTATTTATCCACTTGTCATTTTAATTACGACATTGTTAAAATGCTTAAATTAATAGAATCGCTTGAACTAAAGTGCAAAAATTTGCGGGTTGACATTCGAAAAAAGTAAGAAACATTTATATGATGATTTCATGCAAAAATTCCTAACTCACTACGAAAAAATTCACGATAAAGCAAAATGATAAAATGTTTCTTTGTTCGATCTGAAGAAATTTGTAGTTCGACATACTCAACATTGAATCCAAATATTAACCAATTTTATGTTACGAATCAAAAAAGGGAACAACAGGGCATCTCTGCCCTAATTATTATGTCTTTAAATATTTGTACAATAATATTATGGATCCTGTTAAAATGAAAATTAACCGAAGCAGGAGTCGACCAAAATATCGCATCCTATCCTTTTTGTAATCACAATCAAAAAACTAAAGAAAAACGTTTGAAATCACATTCTTAGAGATAAAAGACGTCCTAATACCAATAGTTTAAACTAAAAAATTTTAATTAGATGATATAAAATTTCAAATTCAAAAAAGTGATTCATCAATTATTATGAATAGGTTTACAATTAAGCGATTTTTAGTTCAAAATTTTAATTTTACGATTCTGAAATTGTAGTTTCAGTTGGAAGCCATAAATATAAATATTTTCAATGAGGACGAGGGCAAGTAGAAAAAATTCTAAACCAAGTCTTCAGAAGTAATTTTTTAAAAATGTAATTATTGGAATTTTGGCACTGCCTAGTGTTACGGATTTTTCCGTAAATTTCGCTAATCAAGTATAGCACTCGGGCAAGTATTACGAAATTTTCCGTAACGTTAGCCCTGTACAAGCTGAAAAAGGGTTAGTCTTACGAAATATTGCGGAATGGTAAAGAGTTAATTGCTGCATTTTTTGTACGTCTAATAAATATAGAAAGCATAAGAATATTATAAAAAATAGAATCGTTCAGAATTCTAATTTTTCATTCCATGAAAATGTTATTGGAACGTTGCAATAAAAATACTGGTCATACCACCTCAGATAAAAAGAGACCGGTTCGAGTTCTGAGTAATTAATGTGAAATTATTGTGTAAAAAATTAGTATATACATTAACCTAGAAGATAAATGTACCTCCGGAAAGATCACCTAAGAATATTGACTTGGTACTTCACGTAGAGTTGTTTCTTGCTTCCCAAAGAAACGCCCCAGTTAACAGAAGTTAAACTAATAATTCTATTTTAATTCTATAATAATGAAAAAGGAGTTTTCTTTTGAAAAGATAACTTTATAACTATTTTGTCTTTGATCAATATTTTTGACATTTGAAAAAACTGAATTCATTAAGTGTTTCTATATAAAAAGAAATCAATAAAATAATTCAATATTTTTCAAGCAGTTTTATAAGTTTTTTTATTAATATTGAAAACAAATTATAATTAAAAAAAGGAATCATTTGCATTATTCTTTACGTTAGTTACGACAAAGAACGAAAAAATAACGATGTAAAAAAATGCGTACAATTATTCTCTATGTGATTAACCTTAATTTCATTTTTATCTTTCTTTAAAACTTTTTAATTGCCGCTTTTATCTACAATCAGCTAAAAGCAAACTTTTATCGTTTACAAATACACTAGAACTTTTTATATTTGTTGTCAAGTGTTTAAAACAGTTTTTTGAGCGTAAAAAATTAGCAAGCTAAAAATTACGCATGAGATAATTTTATTATAAATATTCTATTCAAATAATTAAAATCATATTACAAGAATTTCCTCAACTTCGTTTTCATAATCTTTCAAATGCCGTAAGCATTTAAAAAATAATAGTCTATCTTTAAACTATTTCCTTCATTAATAAGTAAGGACAGACGACGATTTTTATTATGTCAAGGCTTTTTCTTTGAAATTTTGCTTTGTATGCGTCGCTCATGATAATTGACCTTTTTTTGTAAAGGAAATTTTTAGACACGCCAGAAATGGTTGAATGAAGGCGGTAGAATTAAAATTTTTGGTAATAATGATGGATTTTAAAAAGTCACACTCTTTTATTATTCTTTTTTTTAGTTATTCAATATAATCTTATTGTAAAAGTACATTAAGTTTCAGCTTTCTTGATTTTTTGCAATGTATTTTTTATATAATTCTTTCTGCTAAATTTAAACAATTAGTACAATTCATAAAACTATAAAAAATTAGGGTCATAGCTCTGAAAATGAATTCGAGCGTGAATAATTCGCTTCATTGGCAGTACTGTAATACTTTTTTCGCGGTTAATCTTGAAATAAACTTAGACTTATTGTTACGTATTGCTAAAGCTAAATCTATGAAAATACACATTTATCTGTTTATCTCTAAGCTTTTACTCTAGAGGATAAATAACTGTTCTCAGTCTGATCAAGGATATAAAATGATTGCCTGGGTTTGATGCTCAGCATTAACGCTATTCCGACAATCCATGAAATATCATTTTCCTTGGATCAGTTATGCTTCTTCAAAAATGTATTTAAAAAAATTATTTATTTATTGAGAAAACAGTAGAAAAATGTGTACACTTTAAATTCGAATCAGTCAAAAGTTTGAGCTGTCAGTTTTGACTGTTGTTTCAAGAAATGTGGATTCGACACCTGACAAATCAGTATGCTGTTTATATCACTTAATTAATTTAATTCAAGAAATGAAATCAGTGTTTTTCACTGTATCAAACAATACAAACTTTACTGATTTAAATAGTCATTTATTTCAGAGTTTGTAGGTGAATAAAATGCACTCTTCCGATGAAGATAACGGAATAAAACTTTTTTTGTGTTGTTATACGTAGAGTACTAAGTCATTAGTCAAAGAAAATCTGTGAACCGGACTTTCAGAGGAAAGCTGCCATGTGTTCGATGTTTTGCGTGTACATTATAGAGTGTCTGGGGAGATCAAACACAGTATTCCGCTAATGATTTTGGAATGATCTTTTTGGGTTGCCTGGCATCAAATAAAAGTAACAATTTAGAGTTAACCATGAATCTAACTTTTGAGAAAATTACAAAGAACTGAATTCTAGAGAACAATAACAGGGTCTATGGCTTAATGTCTCTGTTTATTAAATATTTGGAAATACATTAAAAAAAAACTTAAACCTGAGAGAGTCAACTTGTCTAACAAAATTGCACAAGAAGATTAAAAAAGAAGTAAGTTAAAAAAAAAGTTTTTTTAAAACATATATACTGAAACCTTGTTACTATTTTCAAGGCATCCAAACTAATAGAAATTTTTTAATTATTGAAACATCAAACCCAAAAAAAACAATACATTTTTTCCACAATTTTTATTAAAAACTCAAGCAATCTTTAGAATTTTTTTAACTGTCAAACAGTTTGAAATATACGATTAAAATAAAATCAAGGAAGCTTCAATTTTAATCTATAATAAAAACGTATACTTTTGTTGTTTTTGTCCTTATATCCAAGAAAATATTAAAAATATTTTTTCCGAAAGAATTGTTAATCATATTGGTCAAGCATTAAATTAAATTTTTCTGAATATATTCACTGATTCTAAAAGACCACTCTCTAGTTCAAGGGCACAATGCACACTGCGACAAGTGTTTCTCTCTCTTTTCCTCAACTTGAAAAAAACAAACACTGCTCATAGCTTCGTCGAAACCAGATCATATACGCCAAATGCTTAAGAATATCATTGAAGTCTGTACTTAAAATATTTTCCCAAATATAAAGAATAAATGTTTTTCAGTTCATAGCGACTTAATTATTATTTATTTCCTAGAAAATATTTACAAACTTTATTTATTCTTATTTAATGTCTTTAGATATATTAAAAATATTTTGATAGTAACTTTATTTTCATAATATATTTCAAAATGATTGACAGTTAAACAAATTCTAAAGTCTGGTTGATTAAGATGTTAATGAAATAAATTTTTTTTTGTATTGATGTTTAAACAATTGAAAATATGCTCAAAAGGTTCTCAGAAATATTGAAGAGAGACAAATGTAAATAGTTTCTTAATAAGTAACTTCGGAACAAATTCGGTAATTCCTCAAGAACAAATTTTTTCCGTGCAGAAGAATTCTAAATATTCATAAGTTTAAATGCATTTTAATTGTAAATTAAATTTAAAATCGTGCAAAGTAAAGCTTTTCCACATAATTATTCCATTCAATTTTAGTTTAGAATGCAGGAAAATATTCCAATATATAACTTTAATTTGAAACCTTCATTAGACCATTTCGAAATTGAAGAAACTGGATAAAACTAAAGGATTGAACCTTTTGAAGGAATTAAAATTCAAAGTCGGAGGAGAGATTTTCCTGGTTATCGAAATTGACCCTGGCTGACAATCGGTGTCTTGGCTTTGAAGCCGTTTGGAGGCAACTTTAGACTGCTTTAGACTTCAGTCGACTTTCGTCGCTCGGCAAAAGCACTGTCGGGTCGTCAAAGTGTCTCGAGTCTTTTTTGTGTGGTGCAACTTTTTGTTAACGAATCTGCAACGCGAGGATTCCAATAACAAAAATAAACTGAAATCAAAATAACTTACTAAATTGGGACGAATTCGTTACCGAGACTCTGGGGCACTTATC
Organism: Druon quercuslanigerum; assembly: GCA_010014905.2. Classification (NCBI taxonomy): domain Eukaryota; kingdom Metazoa; phylum Arthropoda; class Insecta; order Hymenoptera; family Cynipidae; genus Druon; species Druon quercuslanigerum. The sequence continues at coordinate 10,641 of JAAAKG020151933.1, forward strand.
AAGTGATTAATTAATAGTAAATAGTCAAATACAACGATGAAATTTTACAGTAAACATATTTAAAGAAAAAATTTAATTACTAAATTATTCATTAGTACCAAATTTTAAAACTACAAATTAAAATCACAGACTGAAATTCAAAACGCGACTGAAGCTCACGAAAAGTATTTCATGAAAAAGAAATCTTCGAAAAAGAAACAATAATAAAAAACCGGATCTAGTTTTTATGTCAATGATAAAAGTTAGTAAGATGCAAGTTTCAAACGAGACTTTCAGAGCACGTGACACAGTAATTATTACGTGCTGATAGTGCTGATCTCAGAAGATATATTGGAGTGAAGAATTGTTTAAAGAGAACAGATTTTTGTAGAGAAATCTTCAGTTTAATCTGAAGAGCTGAGACTTGTGGACCTTGCTCATCAATGTTGATATGATAAATTTAAATTAATTTGCACATTTTATTTACGAAATATTAGTGATTAGTGTATTTTATGTTTTTTTAAATTTTAATATAAATTGTAAATAAAATTGAAGAAGAATGTCTTCAGCAAAGATGGGTGGCGTGTTCACCATAATGGCGTTTATCTGCGTTTACATTCAAGCAATGCCGGTTGATGATTCTGGATTAACGATCAGAATTGTTCACACAAATGACATGCATGCGAGGTAAAATAGATCATTTTAATTTTTAATTTATACATGCACAATTTTTAAGTTCCTTTATTTTCCATAGTTTGCATTTTGAAACTATAAGATTGAACTGTTCTGTGCCCTCTAGGATTTAAATTTATAGAACATAATTTTTTTATTTAGAATAATTTAAAATTTTCCCGGTAAGAAGAGAAGAGTTTAGAAAAATTCAGAATCTGAATTTCTATTAATACGCGAATTTTCCGACATCGAAAGTATAGAAAGAAAGAGAATAATTTTACTTTGAAGATGAAAACCCTAGTCTTTTTGATCGACCAGTTATAAATATAAAATAATTATGTTAATAGAAAAAGTTTTTAGTATTGGCAAAGAATATTTTTATGATTATGTTTAAAGATAAATAAATTTTGTTTACCTTACACAACATTATTAAATGTATTTATTATTATTTATTATATTAATAAATCCATAATTTATTTAAACAATATAAAATATTACAATTAAAATTAATCCACCTTTATGGCAGACAAAAAAAATTGAAATTTCAAAACTTATATTCCACAAAAATGAATAGAAACTATGCATGTGCACATATTTTGTGGAAAGATTCGATGGAATTAAAATAATTGAAAATAAAGCATGTAAGTGTGGAATTAAAAGTAACCATGAGAGGTGTGCCTGCTAATGGGATTAAAAGGAATTAAAAAAGTGGAAAATGTGTTCGCCTACATGTAATACAACACAAGTATCAATCGTTAAGGAAATAGAAAAGAATTGGTTTCGGAGATAAACTTATTCTTTCGGTGGACACTTCTCCCGATGGAAAATTAGAACATTCAAAAAAATCAAATAATGCTCACTCTTTCGTTTAAATCTGAAAATATTAATTTTTCTCTATTCTTCTCTCCTTACCGGGATACTTCTTCAATTTAATTTACATTTTCGAGATTTAAGGGCCAAGTTAAAACTCATTTCTCGTCGGTGATGGAAAATATTTAATCATTTTCATATAGTTTTTTAAGGCACTTTAGCAAACAATAAGTTTATTAAAAATGGTCTCATGAATGTCTGAAAAGAAGCCAAATTTTCATTGCCGTAAAATTTGGAAGAAAAACATGCCAGGAGTCACAGCTTGAAAGTGGCTAAAAATAAATCATTTTTGTTGGCGAAAAAAAATAAAATTATAATTCTTCGTTTTTTACTGACAGTTTGTTATACAACTGATTACATAGTTTATATTCGGTGGTTTTGCACATTAAAAAATGTAAATATTTTGAAATTTTGTGAAATAATTCAAAATATATAATGGTACTTTGCAGCCTATCAACATAGGAATAGAATTGCGATGTCGCACATTCGTATATCCATGATATAGCCAATTTAAGATTTTATTTTGTTTAAATAGTATACAATTTTATTCATTTGCTTTATCATAGAGCGAGGCTTGTAGTGACCTAGGATTTCAAATCTACTTTTTTGACATATTCCAATATCCTTAGACCCACGTGTAAAGGATTTTGAGTTAGATAGGCCATTTACAACTTTTTTCAGTTTAGAGATTTAAAAAAAATGTTACCTTGTTGAAACTTAAATGATCTATTAGTCCCGATTTGAGAAGTTTTGAAAAAATGGGTGTATTTTCTTAATACGAGAAAAGCCTTGCCTCATATTAAGAATACTACAGTTATGTTGGTTCGCGTCATCAAGACACGTCGAGTGAGCTATTGACGTACCTTCCATGACCTCTTATGATCTAGCAATATCGATTTATGATTTAAAAAATTTATTGTACATCTTCTTGATATAAGGAAAAATTTTTAATATTCGGAATATAAAATTAACGCATATAATATATTTATTCTCGTCTTCGAGACGCAGTTTTACGCAATTTTTAGATAAATTTATTTGCCTTGTTTATTCCTGTTATTTGTTATTTAAATTAATATTATTTATATAAGTATTAATAATGATATATAATAATAATAAATATATTATTAATATCATATTAATAAATTTGAATATTTAAACAGAATCATTTGGAAATGTTTCATTTTAAACAAAAACTTACGTGGCAATAATGTAGAGCGAACAATTATGATAATTCACCACTATTCCACGCCTGTGCTTATAATTTCAAGAGCGAATATTTTACCGAGTTTTTAAAGGAAAATTGTTATCGCTGATAAGAAGAAGACTAATAAAGATTCTCTGCATTTGAAAAGAGACGAAACCTTCTCTATATGAAATAAAAATAGCTTGTGAAAAACAAATATTATTTTTTCAGATTTGAAGAGACATCGAAATACTCAACGCCATGTTCAGAAGATGAAGCAATCTCCGGGAAGTGCTATGGAGGATTTGCTAGATTGGCAACTTTGATTCGACAAGCCCGAAATTCCAGCTCTAATACTATTTTTTTGAATGCTGGTGATACGTACCAAGGTTCTATTTGGTACGGCGTCCACAAATGGAAAATAGTCGCTAAATTTTTAAATATTCTTGCTCCAGATTGCATAGTAAGATATCAAATTAAGTATCTAGTTATTTATCAGATAATTAAAGGAAAACCGCTAAATCCAGTGGAACCTATTTTCATTTTTTAATATTTAAAATATTTTTCATATTTTAATATCGAGTAATTAATAAATGAGCAATTCCATGACAAATCATCTGAAGAATTCCATCTATTATCAGTAATTTTGATGAAAATTCTAGTATCCGTTACTTTAGGTGTTGATAGAAAAACACTAAAATAATTTTCAAAAAATGCAGAAAACATAGGAGATAATCAAAATGGAAAATTTCGGCTTCTTTTTTAACATTCATAACTTTTGTGATTTAAATTATACCAAGATGTATTTCTTTTAATTATTCATAATTAGACGCAGTTTTGAAGAAATATTGTTTGAAAACAAATTTCAAAAACTTTTCGGATTTAAAAAAAAAATTAAACATCGTGGCGTACGTTTTTAATTATTTCTTGAATGCTAAGGGAGATCCTCATTGTAAATAACTTAAAAATGCAACCTAATATCATTAAAATTAATTTTTCAATTTAATTTTTTCTAAATTTAAATAATTATTTTATCATTAAAATGAGAGTTTTTGATCAACACCTAAGAGAGCAGATACAAGAATTGTTATCAAAATGACTAAGAATAGATGACATTCTTTAGATGATTTGGCATAAAAGTGCTCAAATATGCCACAAAGAAGAGTAGTTTTGTCTATAACGAAATTTTTTCAGCTGTTTAAACAATTTAATGTATTGCGTTATCTACGTATACGCCTGTATCTTAACACTTGACACATTTTTTATTATTACATTTCAAAGCCCCTGAAAAAGAAAAGATTAAAATAATATTTATATAACAATGTTTTGCAAAGAGACGATAATTTATTTATGAGATGTTTACAACATTTTAATTCTCCTGTGAGACTGATGAAAAATTTTATTACTAATTATAATTCTTGTTTTTTAAAACTTGCATTATTTAATTTAGCATACAATCTTATTGCGTTATTAATTAAACATTCGCAATTATAAAAACATAGAAAATAGATACAGAACAAGACAAATCGTAAAAAAATGGTACCTTACTTAAAATTCTGTTTACCAATAGTTTTATACATTTGTAAAAACTGTTGAAACTTTTGTCGCATGTCGTTCAAGTTGTAAGCTAATAGCTATGCATTTAAAGATAATAAAACCTGAATATTACAACTCTTGTGACTTTGAACTTTTTTATGGCTCTACTTAAATTATTTTTTAAAATTAAAGAAGATTTTTATTTTTAAATAGTATATAGTATGCATACTAGAATTTAAAATTGAATTGAAACTTGCAAGCACGTGCAAATATTTTACTATACCATTACTTTAAAGTATTTTAAATAAATTTTTATTGATTCATTTTTTATTCTTTTAGCTGAGGAAATTGATACATATCTAAATTGCAATTCTAATCTCTTTTGCATTGTACACCACCAAATTTTTCTTTTTCAGAGTTTAGGAAACCACGAGTTCGACGATGGAGTCAAAGGATTGGTTCCTTTCATTAATGAAGCTCAATTTCCAATAGTAACAGCAAACTTGGATCTTTCAAACGAGCCTACCTTAAAATCGTCTAAGCTTTTGAACTCAACGATTTTAAAAGTAAATGGCACACAAATCGGCGTGATAGGCTACTTGACACCCTTGACGAAAAATATAGCACTTACCGACAATGTTAAATTTTTGGACGAGGTGACAGTAATTCGAGAAGAGGCCAAGAAGCTCAAAGCTCAAGGTGTCAAAATTCTCATAGCTGTAGGACATTCTGGATACGAAATGGATGAAAAGATAGCAAAGGAAGTTGAGGATATTGATTTAGTTATTGGAGGCCATAGCAATACTTTTCTTTATAGTGGAGAGAAACCAGACTCCGAAATTCCGGAAGGACTTTATCCAACGGAAATTGTTCAACAGAGTGGCAGAAAAGTTTACGTTGTGCAAGCTTATGCTTATACTAAATACCTTGGAAATCTAACTATCAAGTTTGATAGAAATGGAGAAATTACGTTTATTAAGGGCAATCCTATTTTAGTGGATGCAAAAATTGATCAGGTGAGACCAGTTGCCCATTATATAAATCAATATTTTGAATTTTTCGAATCGAAACCCCTCCAATATGTCCATTTTAACAAAAACTTATTTACTACTTTTTAACTTATTTTTAAAAAATTATTTAAGGATTCTGCTACGACATTTTGGGACAAATAAAATTTGTTTAATCCTTACAATTGCTTCAATTTGATTAACAAATAGGTCCGAAATTCTACAAAATGACACCCTTCCTTTGAGGCCTTTATTTACATGACATATTTAATAATTGAGGTCTTTAATTATTAAAATTTATAGTTTCAGTACTGGAAACGGTACAAGAGAATAAATTGTAAAAAGTTAACATGACGGACAGTGGGCCAAAAAAGCTTTCTGTCTGGACAAATTAGACTAGAGTTTACAATTACAATCCAATTAAATTATTTTTCAAATCAACCCTCCAATTTTATTGAAATTACTCATATTTAATTATTTAAATCTAAATCAGTTTACAACATTAAAGATTTATATATATATATATATGTTACTTCAACATTAACTTGAAAAAACTTGGTAATATATCTTTCTTATGTAATTTCTGTCATTTTATGTCATTTTTGAAGTTTGTCACCGTTTCTTCTTGTAACAGATTCAATTTTACCCTATTTAGTGGCATTAGCAGCAGTTAGGATTTTTTAATCAAATTATTTATAGAAACAATTGTGGCTCATTGATAAATAAAATTTACAAAAATCTATATTGGTTTAACAAATTAATTTTTAGAAGTTTACAATTATTGTCGCCTGTCAAATCCTCTTAATAAATAAAGCCGTTTCTGAGTCACTGACAGTCGATTACATAAAAAAATGGCATCTATTTTTTGACAAAAAGTGATTATGTGGATTTATTTCTAAATTTTTTATATAAAATAAACCATTTTTTAAATGCACTATCATAAAAGAAGAATTGAGCTAATTAATTGAAAAATTTATTCTGCGGCAAAAAAGAAATCTAGCGGTTGAAAATTGATGAAAATCTGTATTTGTTTTTCAAATTTATGTAATAATTAAAAATTGTTATTAGGTATTAAAAAATTATTATTGACAAATTTTTATTCAATGCTGATAAATGATCGAAGTCTTTAGAGCGATAAGTGATTGAAATATGCACAGAAATATGTATTTGTTTACTAAATTTAATTTTTACAATAACATTTAATTTCTATTTTTCAAAATCGGTAACTAAGCATTATTTTAGGTATATGCAGACCATAATTTTTAAAATAAAGTCTCCAAGTATTTTTAATGTTGAACTACCGCTTTCACATATTAATTTATTATTAAGAAGTTAACAAAAATCTTCATAAATGTTGAAACCTCCTGGATATTATTTTTAAGAGACATTTTTTGGAAATTTTCCCTTTTCGTCGACATGGAATATTTTCAAATTTTGTTAGGAAAATCATTTTTCCGAAAAACACCTAATTTTCCTAATTCTCGTATTCAGATTTATTTTTACATTAATTGAAAGCAAAATTATTTTTTAACAATTTTACCTGCTCCAAAAGATCATATTGCAGTTTCTTTATAATAAACAACATTTTAAGGCGTCAGTCCAGAATTATATAACAAACAAAATCAGAATTTTTCAGAAAAGTGAAAAATATTTGATCGAGAAATAATTTAGTGTGGCGGTATCGCGCTAGCTTTTTCCAATGTAGAATAACAATTTTAAAAAATATCGATGCTGAAAGGAAGAAAAAAAATTACAACGCTCAAATGCTCAGAAAAAATTTAACTGAAACTTAAATTAAAAATTTGTTTAATTATTGTATTTAAAGATAGGAATTACAACAAGTCTATTTATTATAACTGAATTTTATTCACCGTTTTTTCGGAAAAGAACCCTAACTTTATTTAGGTTCTCAAACATTTACGGAATTTGCCCTGCTGTTTGTGAATGTGCCATAAAGTTTTTCCTCCTAACTTTAAAACAAATTCCAAAATGTTTTCCGCAATTTTTCTTACAAAATGTTAGGGAAAATTTCCGAAATCTTAGCTTCCCGAATTTTAGCTTCCCGAAAAATTTTCGGGAAAATCCACGAAAATTTGTTTTTACTGTACCTTAGGGGCTGTCCATAAATTACGTGACGCATTTTTCTTTTATTTAAATAAAGACAAGAAAGAAATTGCCTCGCAGCCAAAAGGGATACAACGATATAAACAAAAGAAAAACGCGTTACGTAATTTATGGACAGCCTCTTATAGAAATCCTTTTCAAGCTCGTTCAGGCTAATTGTTACGAAAAATTCTGTAATATTAGTGAGTGTTACAATTAAACCATCCCTTGAAAAAAATTTCCATTACTTTATAAATACTAGGCTTTTAATTTTCAGCCTTTAAAAATTCGAAGCATTTTCATTTCCTTGACATATGTGTTTAACAAGTAAATCAATTTCTTTCAGTATTCCCTCAAATATTTTTCTGAAACTAAGTAATTATTTCAGGCAAAAGATGTTTTAGCAGAACTCGACAAGTGGAGGCCAGAAATCGAGTCAATAAAAACTAAAATTGTCGGTTCTACGAAAGTATTTCTTAACGGAGACTCTAAATTTTGTAGAAAAGAAGAGTGTAATCTTGGAAATTTGATAACCGACGCTATGATAAAATATGTACGTAATTTAAAATTAAATATTCAAATTAAACAATGATTTAATTTAAACACTATCATAAATAGAAACAATATCAAAATTAAATCAATTTTGAGAAAAATAATTTATGAATATTTTACAGAATGTTAAAGACTACGATGGTGTGAATGGTTGGACAGATGCTTCCGTTGCTGTGCATAATGGAGGAAGTATCAGAACTTCAATAACGAGACAAAATCATGATCAGGTCTAACATTTTTCTTTAAAACCTTTATTTAATTTTCAGTGATTTTTTCTTATAAATAGAAATTTTAATTTGTATTGATTTTAGATAACATTAGCCGACGTAAAAGATGTTTTGCCTTTCGGAAATGTTCTCATCAAAACCAACATGAGTGGGAAGCAATTGCTAGAAATTCTTGAATTTAGTGTGAAAAGCCTCACTTTAAATTCTACTACATCTGACTTAAATGGAGGCTTTCTTCAAGTTTCAGGACTTCAGGTGAGAAGAGAAAATATATATATTTGCACAGATAGATTTTTCAACTATTTCATGAAAAACACCTTTTCCTCTACTAAATCTTTTTCGTAGATGTGAATCATTTGCTTTACTTTTGCAAATCTACAAAAATAATTAATACTTTCTGTTTTCCAGGTCGTTTACGATCTTAGCAAAGAATACATGTCAAAAGTAGTTTCCGTAAAAGTGCGCTGTGCTGCTTGCAAAACACCATCATACAGTGATTTGCAAAAAAATGCAACCTATACTGTTTTACTGACTGATTTTCTCTCTCGAGGTGGGGATAATTATGACATGCTCAAGGATCTGAAATACATCTCGCTTGGTAAGAAAAATTAGTACTTAAACTTAATTTAAAAAAAACATTAAACTCGACTTATATTAAGGGAAGTATTACAATTACTTAGAAGTCTTTATAAAACTATTTTTTCGTTTTAACAGGGGCAACTACAGATGAAGTAGTAGAAGATTATCTTAAAACCGAAAGTCCCGTTTACCCAGGAGTCGAATGGAGAATCACGTTTAAAGCTCCCGAAAAACTACCTTCACTTCCGTCTGAACCAAGTTCGGCTTCAATGTTCCATTCCCTCACATTACTTTTACTCTTACCACTAATAACTTTATTGTCGAATTGCGAGTATTTTTCTTAAATCTCTGAAAGAATTGAAGTATTTTACAAAACGGGTGTTTAAGTAGTTTTAGTTCTTAAATTTAATTTGTATTTCTGTTTTAATACATATAAAATTGCGAAAGACTGTATATAAATATATGAAATACTACGTAACACTTAAGATGCCGATTCGTAATTTGAAATAGTCATTATTGACCAAATAAAAGAGAAATTGAGTAAAAATTAGGATTCTTCTTTGAATATTTTCAGTACCAAATAACCCAACTTTGAATCTCATAATTATTACATACTGCTGTTGCTCTGCTACATTTCTTGCATGGCGTGGTTGCGTACTTCTAAACTTTTTCCTTCATTTTCAGGAGCTTTCGCAATATATAACAATTTATGGTCACATCATCATAATGGACGTATTTATGAAACATTTTACGTAATTTCTGCACAACCTTTTCGAGATTTACAACCAGTTTTAACAATTGTGTATTCTGAAAAGGACTCAAGTTATATTTAAAAACGAAAGGTGATCCATTTAAAATTTTAAACAATTTTTAGTTAGAAATTCAGCTTATCAAACCCAGTAAATTTTCCACAGCTGGCTAATCATTTGTACAAGCCACACAATTGCATTAGAATCGGAATTGAACTTCCATAATTTTCTGTCTCATATATTTGTCCAATGCTTCGTAACATGGAATGTAACATTCAAATACTTGTTGATGTTTTTTAATTGGTTAAGTAATACGACAAAGTGCATCTTCTGTATGAGAAGCTACAGCCCGCGCGCGAGGCGCCTAGTTGCTATCCACTTGAGACGTTAATAATTTCTTGAATGAAGTTTTTTATTGCTCAACATTTTCTCGATAAACGAAACACTGGAATTCAGAGAAATCCGATAAGGGCCACGCATCAGAAAAAAATTAACTACAATTTTTCTATACATTTTTGAAATCCTTCGGCTCTATCAGTCGAAGGACATTTCGAACTACATTCCCTGGAAATTCTAGTACAAAATACGAAAAACAGACGGACTGAGCACGAATTAAGGTTGAAAACGAATTAAAATTGATTTTTGTCAAAGAAGCCATTCTTTTGACTTTAATTAGAAAATTAAAAAAGCTGAAACTTTTTTCCTGGCGGAAAAAGATGCAAACTTAAATTCTACTTCTAGACAGAGTCTTTAAATTAAAAAAAAATTCTTACTGAAACGTTCATAATCATTATCAAAAGTATCAATTAAAAATATAAAAGTTAAAATTCTTCTGTAAAATGTACGATTATTAATAAAAATAATAAATAAGAATAATCAATTCATCCAAGGCATTTTAAAAGTATAATTTCAAAATCTATTGAACACATTACTTTCGAAGAAGATAAATGATTTTATTCTAAGTAATTCTAGAGCATTTTTGGCTTTTCTCAGAAATCATAGAATGTTTTTCTTCGTTGCGGTTAGAATTTCGATCACCGATCGATGCATGAGGCAATTCAGAAAAAAATGAAAATAGCAGAATGATGAAAAGTATTGAGAGGAATAAAAAATTAGACTCAAACACGAGTTTAAATATTCTTACCTCCCATTCATTACGTTGAAGACGTTTAAAGAAGAAAGCATCCAACCCGAATTGAAGCAATACTATACCTAACAGCTGACACAAGCTTCCATTTTTCCTAGTCGCAGCAACTACATCATTCTAGCAGTAGAAACGTCGAGTGCCTTGGATTCACAACGCGGTCATAAAGTAAGAACATTTTTAACTACGTCTACCAGTTACTGAAACCAGAGACTTAAAATATGTGACACGTGGCTAGTAATCACATCATAGTAGCGAAAATTCTCATTAAAGCAACCAGATTTTCTTGTAATCACAGCTCTTTTTTTCTTAACTATATTTTATCCAGTCATTTTTTTAAATATCTTTATATTATTTTTATTAATTATATATTATCATTTATATTTTTTATTATTTTATAGTGTAATGGATTGCATTAAAAGAAGGAAATCAGTGTGTTTCACTGTATCAAACAATACAAAATTTACTGATGTAAATAGTAATTTAGTTTAGAATTTGTAGGTGGATAAAATGCAGTCTTCCGATAAAACTGTTTCTTGTATTGTCAGATATGGAGCATCAAGTAATTAATTAAAGAAACCCTGAAAACTGGACTTTTAAATGAAAGTAAACATGTTTTCGGTGTTTCTTGTGTAAATTACAGAGAGTGTGGGGACATAAAACCCAGTATCCCGATAATGATTTTGGGATGATTTTTTTTGTGTTGCCTGCCATCAAATAAAAATAACTATTTAGAGTTGACCAAAAGTCGAACTTTTGAGAAAATTACAAAGAACTGAATTCTAGAGAACTACATCATGGTCTATGGCTTATTGTCTCGCTTTATTCAATAAAGGGAAGTACATTTAAAAAAAGTGAAACCTGAAAAAGTCAACTTGCCTAACAAAATTATACAAGAAGACTCAAAAAGAATTATGTTTTAAAAAATAAGTTTTTTTAAAACATATATATACTGAAACCTTGTTACTATCTTCAGATCATCCAAACGCAAAAAGTCAGAGCCACATAAACGTGGGGGCCATCAGTTTTAGAAATATATTAAATTCGAGGTAACTAATTCCAGGTTCCAGTGTACTCAAGAAAGTAAATTTGTGTTATATAATTGCACAAAAGGAGTTAAAACGAAAGAAATATGTTTTTAAACAATATTAAAATCGGCTTATCAGAGGCACTTATATGACAATTGAAAAAATAGAGAGAAAAAAGAAAAGAGACAATCAAACAGCGTTTGAAATCGGTAGGAAATCAAATGTACCAAGCATAACACAGTAGGAGGCAATGAAAGATTGCGAGCAATCACGATCAGTCAAACAAGCAATCAAGAGAGCAGTCCTCTACAGTTTATGTGCGCAGCGAGCAGGGAGTGTGCGTATTATTGTTGACTGACTAGTAAACACTGTACATATAAAAAATTCGCCATAATTTTTGCACCAATATGAGGGTGGCCGTTTTATTGCAGGAAAAAGATTCCCGGCCATTTCTCGGCATTTTCCCAGTTCACAACAATTTATGTCAACTCGGGAAAATCTATCGATAAAAAAAATGCTCACTAAAACGCAAATCAAAATATACCTTCGTATTCAGCTTGAAGTGGCCGACAAATTTTCCTCATGAATCTTTTTAATTCAACAATTATTACTCAAGATAAACAATACAAAATTGGACAATTTTCCGATCTAAAATCAATTTTTAAAAAAACACAATTCGCGATTATTCGAGCGTTTGCTGATGAAAATTCTTGGAATTTCTTCGGTGTACTTACAATATAAAAGCGATGCCTATAAACAACGCGCTTTGTTTAAAAAGCTAATATGTTTGCTTTTGCTTAATAACAAATTGATTCCGAACGAAAACCACGTTTCGCCAAATTAGACTAGTGGGTCGTTCATCGAAAAAATGTTATTTGAAATAAATTATAGCGAGAAAGTTGTTCACTAGACTTTGAGAAAGTTTTCCTGAATATTTGAATAAAATCGGTCGAAAATAGTGGAAATGGCAACGAATTAAAGTCAACACACTCTGTCGCTGGAGCGCTATTTGCTGTTTGTCGCTGCTGCTTTGTGACCTAATAACAAAGGCCGATAACCGGAACTGTAGCGGCATAATTGCAATACAGAAATAAATATAATAATTTTTACACTTAAGCTTGTACATTGTCAATGAAGGTCATTACTGAAGTAAATTTTAACGAGGAATTCAATGGTGACCTTCATTTTGACCTTGAAGTTGACCTTCATGGCTTTTTGAAGGTCAACTTTGTGTTTTTAAATGGAACCCCCGGAAAATTCTACGTTCAGGTATGTACCCAAGGCATAGGTCAATTGTAACGTTCAAGGTCAGTAAGAGGTTATTTGAAATTACCAAAGTTTTCTAAGAGGTCAGTGCAATTCCTGAAGTAAATTTCAACGAGAAATTCATTGGTGAGCTCTGTATTGATCTTGATGATGATCTTCAAGGTTTTTTAAAGGTTTTTTTCCAAGCAGTTTGCGTGTACGTTTAGCATTACCCAGGAACAACGACGTGGACGTAGTAAATTCTGTTTCCTTTGGGGTACTTGATTAGCGTGAGTCCCCTTGCCTCTTACGCTTCAGTGAAGATGTTCGAACTAAAAACCTTGAGCTTCTTGACAAAAAGCAATGCGATTGTAAAAATGTGTTACAGCATTACGAATCATCTCCCTATCAATCAAAGTAGCCTGTTGCAGAATCCGATTCTGCAATTCGTCTAAGCTTTGGGGTTGCGTTGAGTATACTTTGCTCTTTAAAGAACCCCAAAGAAAATAGTCGAGAGGCGTCAGATCAGGAGATCAAGCAGGCCACTCGATTTCACCCCTTCTTCCAATCAACCTTTGAGGGTACTGAGTATCCAAATATGCTCGAACCTCCCTACCGTAATGAGCCGTTGCTCCGTCCTGCTGGAACCAAATATTTTAAATATCTACAATTTTGCCTGTCAACTTCACCTTTTAAAGTGAAAGTAGCTTCATCTGAAAATACTGCATTGTACAAGAAAAGAGGATCTCTATCAATTCTGTCCATCATAATTTCACAAAATTCAACCCGACGATCAGAATCGTCTTCATTGAGCTCTTGTACCAGATGAACTTTGTAAGGATGGAAATGAATACTTTTTAAAATATTTCGCACTGTCTCAGGAGCAATGTCACGGTCATCACTAACTCGGCGTAAACTAAGGTGTGGGTTTTCAACAAATGCTTGGGCTATGTCCATCTGCATTTCCTCAGATCCTGTAGATTTTGGTCGACCAGTTCTCTGAAGGTCCTTGATAGATCCATGATTCATAAAGCGCCTGACAGTTCTATCAATTGTTGATTTTGAGACAGGATTTAACCCTTCTCCATTACAAAAAGTGCGATTAAAAAGCAAACGAACTTGATCATAAGGTCGAACTCGATCTCCCCAACCACGCATTATTAATACAGATACCCTCTCTCGTTCCGGAAGTTTAGCTTGCGCCATAATAATCTTTTAGCGAAAGATAGTAAGTATGTACTCGTAATACGTAAATTTAGTTTCGATTCGTAATATTCGTATGGAAAAACGTTATAGGACTTATGGTATCGCCTTAGGTATTGACTTAGGTATCGAAAAATGGTATAGGACAGTATGACTCTTTGGGGAGGAACAGAAATCTCACCAGAACACCTGGAACTTTTAATGAAAAACTTCCTTATGATTTTACAATATTCAAAACGCTGTAACCAAGATCAATACGGAGCTCACAAATGAATTTCTCGTTGAAATTTACTTCAGGAATTGCACTGACCTCTTGGAAAACTTTGTTAATTTTAAATAACCTCTAACTGCCCTTGGACTTTACACTTGACCTATGACTTGGGTACGTACCTGAACGTCGAATTTTCCGCTCTATCGATTGCTGATGTAAAAAAGGGGCTTTCCATTTAAAAAAACCAAAATGACCTTCAAAAAGCCATGAATTCCATAGAATACTACTGCGCATCTGGATAGAGTCCTATACAGGATCCTATAGAGGATCCTATACAGAAACTTATATAGGATCCTTTAGTTTCTGAGATCCTATACCATTTCCTATAGGTGGCACCTATACGTGAAACATATAGGCTCCTATGTAGGTTCCTATATACAGAGGGCAGGCGGAAATGAAATCCGCATCTCGGACTAAACAGACTGGGTGAAGGATACACCGAGTAAAAACCACGATCGGTTCCTGCTGCGGCCCACTGGGAGTGCTCCGAACCACGTCTGCGTAACCCGCTGACGTGTAGAGGGGCTGATGTGTGCTTGCACAGCCGTGGTGCCAACCGCAGTATGGGATCAGACGCCAGCCCCTTCGGGCCTTGATCAGGAAGTGAGTGGGGACTGCAGAGATCGGAACCTGCAGTGCTCTGGGCGAGTTCCGGTCCGTCCGTGTTTGCCGGGACCGATTAAACGAAGGGTAGGCCCTAGGGAGCTGGGGTATGATAGAGTTCCAGTGAGTATAACCGTTCACATTTATTTCAGTCCGCCCCTCCACGCACGAAGTGCTGGCAAAACTTCATGGCACACCCCACACCAACACAGAAATAAATGAATTTAACGGAACGAAATGGAGACGGATACGAGAAACATGGATACTAATCCGTTTAAAAGTCACAGCTCTATTTCTAGGTCTCCACCTAGAATCAGAACACATTTCTTACCGGTAGTTGGCAGTGAGTATGTAAAACAGACAGTAATGTAACCAAAAGGAAGAGGAAGGGTGGTACACCTGAAAGGACGTTCCGGAATACGAGATAAGTCAAAGTGTCTATATGTCCGCAACGGAGCAAATAAACCTACTATCAAAAAGGTTAGCAAAGGCGATGCTGTATAGTTACAGGCCCAAGACAGCAATACATGATTGTGCTTTTATTCTTTAGACTGAAATACTTTGTTCCAAAGAATTCAAAAAATTCTCTCGGGAAACGGAAACAGCGATGTGGACTAGTTGAGAAACGAAAACGACAATCTTCGTAGAAAAACCAAGAATATGGAGGAAGATCAAACCAGACTGATTGAAACAAATGTGTTAAATAGCGAGGACAATACAGCGGAAGAAAATATATCGTTTCTTGCAAACAACAGACTGCGCGGCAAACTTCTACAAGCGGAGGCAGAGAACGAGAAATTAAGAGAAAAGCAATCCCATGAAGACGATTCGGAAATAAAATGCAACAAGAAGATGGTAGATTCCCTCCAGAGTTTTATAGAAGTAAACGAAGAAGATTGGGAAATGGGAGTGTTCCGGAAGCTGAAGATTAGGAGATAGGTAAAGCAACTGCTAAATTCAGTGGAAAAGAAGCACTTATGAGACAAAATAAAAGGATGGGTGAAGTAATCATGATGCAGAACACCCTAGGTTTTCCGGACTCGCAAAAGACCTTCAATAATGTCAGTAGGAACATATACTACCCAACCATCAATGACTTGACGGGAAAAGAAGAAAACGACCATAAGTCTTTATTTCGGACCTTTAGAACGATCAAGAGTTATACTCTTGTTTTTTCTCCAACTGGAGAAAAAACTCTGAAAATGCTAGAATATCTCTTTATGGACATCCTTTTAAAATCAGAGTATAAAAGCGACAATAAGGCGTGAACGAAGAGGAAATCAAAACCTTAAACAACGTGCGAAATAGAACGAAAAAGGTTCAAAGAAAAAATGGAGCAAACCCGGAACGCGCGAAGGGCCAGAAAAGTGATGCTCTTTTATTAAAAATGGAAAACAGCTCATACGCGGAGACACTGCAAAAATTCAAGCAATCAGTAAATCCGAGCTATATATGTGTTAACATCAAAGGCGTAAAAAAGACATGAAGTGGAGTACTCCTTCTCACGGTTAACAACGGGCTGGGCAAAGCAGATGCTCTAAAAAAGAAAACAAAGGAAAATGTACCTGAAGCGAATACGTCCCTCCTTATTAAGAAAACAGTAATCCACATTAAATATATGGACGAAGTGATAACAGAGGATGAAATCACTGAGGCGGTCTCAAAAGCAACTAAACTGGGGCCAAAAGAATTTGAGGTCAAAGCTCTACATCCTGCATACGGTGGAAGCCAAAATGGCACATTAATAATGCGAATATCTGATGCTGGTAAACTATTATATACATTAACTGCTCCAAATGTTGGGTACATGCTCATGTTAAAGCGAAATGCAATGGACCGGACAGGGAAAATCTTTGTATGAAATTTGGTAAAGAAGGACATAAGGCAGCAAAATGCCCAAGCAAGCCCTACTGAGTGCACTGTGAGCAAGATGGTCATCAATGTAGCAACTCAAAGTTCGTTAAAACAAAAGAATCAGGCAAAAAGCACGTATAGAAGGCAGAAATGACTGCGTATTTGAAGAAGTACTAGATACCGCCATAAAGGTACTAGACAAAAATATCGCCATCAAAGATCAGGGTAAAGGAAGTGGTTTCTCCTACGTAGCAACAAAATCGTTTACAATATACAGCTGATATGCTTCCCCAAACAAAAAAGTCAAAAAGCTGGAGCCGCTCCTGCAATAAATTGCAAACTCCATCAGATGGCGAAAATCGAACCTTTTTAAGGAAAAGAGACGGGTTAATACTTGATCTGACGATCGCTACGACTTAAATTGGCAACAACAAATCTAAACAAGGAGAAGCTACATCAGCCCATTAAAGGAATTCCAGAATAATCTAACGCAATATCAGCCAAAAAATTCTCCAGCAGTTGGGTAAACTATGCAAAGAGTGAATGCCCAAATGTAACACAGTTCGCAAAAGTTGACTTATGTGCTGGTGGAACGAAGAGATCGCGAAGTTCTGGGAAGTGTGCATCGAAAAACGACGGAAGTACACAAGGATTGCAAAGAAGAATACACCTGTGCAAGAGCAGGAACTGTGGAAGGAGTACGTGTAAAGCAAGAAAGAGCTTCAAGGAAGTTGAAGCAGCAAAAGAAAGGCTGGATCACTGTTCGTGACGAAGTAGACAGAGATGTATGGGGAACAGGATATGAGATAGTGAGAAAGCAAGTAATTGGAAACCCCCCAAAGCTCCAAATGACGATGAAAACTATAGATGATCTCTCAAAACGCCTCTTTCTAGTGCATACGGCAGTAGACTTTAACAAAGTCCTAAACGTTGCGTTTAAAGTTTTCTCCAAAGAGTAATTAAAAGCCACACCTGCGAAGCTTAATAATCACAAGGCCCCAGGTCCAGGGCTGATCCACCGAAAATAATAAAACAATTTGCAAATTCAAAACCAGATTACGTAGTTCAAATATATAATCAATTGGCCACAAGAGGAGAATTTCCGAAAATCTGGAAGAGATACAGGTTGGTACTGTTGAAAAAAGGAAGTGTTACCCGGCGCAGATAAACGCCTTCAATAGTGCATCTTGGCAGAATATCTTCGATGCTTTGAGGAAAAGGATCCGTACTACGCCCGACATTTTGGAATGTTCAGTGTGACGGCATGTTAAGACTAGAAATGCCATCTGGCGTTAGGCTTATAGGCTTTACTGATAATGTGCCCATAGTAGTGCTGCCGATGAACGAACACATGCTGATGAATGCTGCAAACAACGCAATCAGGAGGGTAGTGGAATGGCTCGAAGAAAGAAAATTGAAACTGGCGCCAGAAAATACGGAAGCTGTCATGCTGACGAAGAAGAGGAAAATATACCCAATCAATTTTCACGTACTAGAAGTTGAGATAAGACCCAGTAAAGCCTTGAACATCTGGGAGTATGGCTCGACACTAAATGTACATTCGAAGAGAATTTCGACAGAACTATCAAAAAAGCTGAGAAGACTATGACAGCGCTAACAGGTATTAAGCCAAAAAAACTTACCTTATGGCAAAGTGGCAAGAAAAGTGGACAACTGGCAACCACGGACGGTGGGCACGGCACTTAATCCCAAATATCCATGAGTGGATCGAACGCGGGCTTGGAGAAGCGGGCTCTTTTTTTAAGCAGGCACTCTCAGGGCACGGGTGCTTTAGAGAGTACCTGCTTAAGCGTAAAAGCGCAGTCACAGATAATGTCCATATTGTAATGAAGGCTACGATGTAGAACACACTCTGGTCAAATTTCATAGATGGAAAAATCCAGAAGAAAATTTTAAAGAGAACGGGGAAAATATTCAATAACAAACACATGATAAAGACCCTTCTAGAATCAACAGATGGGTGGACAGTATCATATAGAGTAATCAGATATATAATCGATAGCAAAGAAAAGGAAGGCAGAGAAATGTACTGAGGATATCACAGAGGCAGCCTACCCGCATTGAAATAATGCTAAAGCCGTTCTAATCTTCCAATCTTTCTTTTCTATGTATTTATAGCGTATATTTGAGTATATTTAAGCCTCTTTATTATACTAATACATAATATGAGTACTTGTGATATCGCTTTCTTTTTTGCATGTACTTTTTCTTTCATGTGATGTTAGTAATCAATGAAAATGTATATATAGGAATTTTCAGTAAGGGAGAATAATTAGAGATGAGGTCTCTCAGTTAAGAAATTGAATTCTTGAAAAGTGCCCAAAACCTATTCAAAATATCTTGAAATTTACCAAAAGTTTCTGTATGTTTGCCCGAAAAAGTAAGAAAGTTATTGAATACTTTTCTACAAAATTTGTTTCTTTACATTTTTTTAACATTCATGGATAGGCGAAAAATTAAAGTACTTTTAACTGTAAAAAAAATTATTTTCGACCTACGTGGGTTTTATTTACTTGCCGTTCTTAGCGGCTTAATTATGTTCCATAAATTTATGAAATTTAAAATTTTTTCGAATAAATTACAGGAGCTAAAAACTTTAAAAACGTTTACTGGTTGGAAAGGTCTGCAGGGAATATTCTAAGGAAATTTTAATAAATATACTGTCTGATGACTGATTCACCTTGACACGTTAAAAAACAGGTCATTAAACTGATGAAACTTATCATTTTTCAATGTAGGTCAGGAAATACGGCATTCGGTAGTTCCCGAGATGCGTCACGAATTGTGGTAATCAGTATTTCCGGAGATGTTTTGACAATATTTTGCGCAATAATTCAGCAAATTTATTTTTAGAATAAATTTTTGACAAATAGATAAGGTACGTATTCTCTCATACCCTTTAAAAACTAACGAACTTTATTTTACCCTTATATTTTATTTTCTTATATTTTTGAGATTTTTTAGCATCTTATTCTTAAGCTGCAGTGTATATCAAAACTAAAATTTCATCTTATTACCCAGCTGACTAACTCATAAATCAGTGCGAGAAAAAAATGCCATTCGTCTCAAAGTCATATTACAAAAGTATCAAGGCTACCGAAACGTTACATATGGGGCATAATTTCTCAAGCGACCCCACCTAAAGATTTTAAGTTTTTAGATCGGGTTTATATTCAGTAAATTTATTGTTCTATTGGAAAGGATGCCCGATAATAAATTTTACGTACATGAAACAATTAGTTTGCGCATGCGCGAAGATGAAAATTTGGACTAAAGCTCGCGTACGATTGGCTTTGAATACCTGTAACTAATATATACTATAGGCAAATTACTTTCATATGAGATGATTGGATTCGTATTTTTACGCAGTTTTCGATAAAAAAAACAAACGAGAACCCCAATCAGTTGATCGGATTTCTGAAGTCCAGTCAATAATAAGTTCCGCAAAAGGATCCCACATCGCAATCCTATGACTTTGATATCCGAATCCACGAGCATTCGCCCTTTCTTAATAATTATTAGTTTTGTGCAGCCTGGCCCAAAGTCCTCATTTTCTTGTCGTCAGGTACGGACGTGTCGATTTGCTCCTCTACAATCTTTCGAGATTCCTCGAGTATCTCAGTTTTTTGTGTGCTTAAACTTATTATAACGTAAAAGTGCTTTTGGCTGGTTTGTTTTTGACATTTAACGTTTAGTTTAGTTTGTTTAATCGTATCTAATCGGTGCAAACTTTCTTAAAAGTGGTCATTTTTGTTACGTTTCATTTAC